>JAAGNO010024082.1:0-29418 GCA_033439905.1 Ceryle rudis
TCTATAGGGATACGTGGGGTTATTGTGACCAAAGTGCAGGACCCTGCACTTGCCTTGTTGAATCTCATACCACTGGCCGCAGCCCATTGACCCAGCCTGTCCAGGTCCTGCTGCAGCTTCTTCTTACCCTCCAGGGTATCGACATTGCTCCCCAACTTGGTGTCAGCCGCAAATTTACTAAGGGTAGACTCAATCCCCTCATCTCGGTCATCAATAAAGATGTTGAATAGAACTGGGCCCAGTACTGATCCCTAGGGGACACCACTGGTCACCGGACACCAGCTGGATGCAGCACCATTCACAACCCCTCTCTGTGCCCGGTCATCCAGCCAGTTTTTAACCCAGCAAAGGGTGCACTTGTCCAATCGATGGGCTGCCAGATGACCTCCAGCCACCACATCTTCCACCAGCCCTTCCCTGTTCATAAAGAGCAGGTCTAGCGGGGCACTACTCCTGGTAGGCTCGCTTACCAGCTGCAGTGGGAAGTTGTCATCCACACATTCCAGAAACCTCCTGGACTGCCCCCTTTCTGCTGTGTTGTACTTCCAGCAGCCATCTGGTTGGTTGAAGTCCCCCACGAGAACAAGGGCTAGTGAACACGAGACATCTCCAAGTTTTCGAAAGAGTATCTCATCAGTGTCTTTATCCTGGTCGGGTGGTCTGTAGCAGACTCCCACCGGGATATCAGCCTCACTGGCCTTCTCCTTTATCCTTATGCATAGGCATTCCACCTTGGTGTGTCTAACATTGAATTCAAGATAGTCAAAACACTCCTTAACATTTAACGCTACCCTTCCACCTTCTCTTTCCTTTTCTATCCCTTCTAAAGGGCTTGTAGCCATCCATTGCAGCACTACAACCATGCGAGTCATCCCACCACGGTTCCGTGATGGCAGTAATATCACGGTTTCCCTGGTGCACAACAGCTTCTACCTCCTCCTGTTTATTGCCCATGCTATGGGCATTGGCATACACGCACTTGACCCGAGGCACAGATATCGCCTCCAACACCGGTATGTCCCCCCAAGGCTTATCTCTAGTAGTCCTGGGTTTGTCCCCCTCCCCCTTCAATCTGAGTTTAAAGCCCTCTCAATCAGGGCCTCTAACTCCTGCAAGATCCTTTTCCTGCACTTAGATTGGTGAACCCCATCTCCTGCCAGCAGGCTTGGTGTCCTGTACATCGAGCCACAGTCAAAGAACCCAAAGTTCTGTCAGTGGCACTAACCCTGGAGCCAGGTATTAAATCTCTTGAGATTTTCCAGATTCTTCCCTCATCATTTTGTGTGCCTGGTAGGGTGGAAGAGAAGATTACTTGGGCTCCCAAGTCCTGGATTAATTTCCCCAACGCCCTAAAATCATTCTTGATTCCCCTCAGACAGTTTGTGGCAAAGTTGTCCCCTACACATTCCAGGAACCTTCTGGATTGTTCCCTCTTTGCTGTGTGTATTTCCAGCAGATACCTGGGAAGCTGAAGTCCCCCATAAGAACAACTGCAAGTGACCTCGAGTTTTCTCCTAAGTGCTTATAGAATATTTCATCTACCTCACTGCTCTGGCTGGGAGGTCTATCTAGATCTAGTTCCAACCCCACAGGCAGGCACACCTTCCACTGGACCAGGTTGCCCAAAGCCCTATCCATTCTGTCCTTCAACACTTCCAGGGATGGGGCATCCATAACTTCCCTGGGCAACCTGTTCCACTGTCTCACCACCCTCCAGTGAAGAATTTCTTCCTCACATCTAATCTAAACCTACCCTCTTTCAGTTTAAAGCAGTTACCCCTTGTCCTATCACTACAATCTCTGATTAAGAGTCTCTCCCTCATCTTTCCTGTAGGCCCCCTTTAGATACTGGAAGGCAGCAGCTAAGGTCTCCTCAGGGCCTTCTCTTCTCCAGGCTGAACACCCCCAACCCTCTCACCCTGTCCTCATAGGAGAGAGGTTCCAGCTCCCAGTCATCTTTGTGGCCCTCCTCTGGACCTGCTCCAACAGATCCACGTCTTTCTTATGCCAGGGCCCCAGAGCTGGAGACAGCACCCCAGGTGAGGCCTCACCAGAGCAGAGCAGAAGGGCAGAATCACCTCCTTTGACCTGCTGGCCACACTTCTGATGCAGCCGAGGATGACATTGGCCTTCTGAGCTGTGACAGCACACTGCCAGCTCATGTCCAGCTCTTCATCCACCAACACCCTCACGTCCTTCTCTGCAGGGCTGCTCTCAATCCACTCATCAACCAGCCTGTATCTGCCCTTGGGAATGCCCTGGCCCATATGTAGGACCTTGCACTTCACACAGGCCCCTGGTCTCTGCAGATGGTTGCAGAACTGTGCCCGGTTGCTGGGTTACATGTACCTTGAGTCTGTCCACACGACCAGTGGAATGTCCCTCCTTTGAAGGGGCACCCTCCCTGTGAGCCCTCCCACGTGACCTGCCACACCATGCTCTGTTTGCCTGCCCCGGTCACAGCATTCCCCCAGCTGCTTTCTATAGGCACAGGGGGGTCACGGTTGCTCTGGCTCTGCCCAGGCCTTGTCAGCGTCTCCCATGAGAGAAGCCTACACCCAGCAACGTAGAGCAGTGTTTAACACGGGCTGGGCAGATGCCCTAGCAAGGGAACTACCCAAGAGGCACCTGCAAATACACCTAAGCAATGAAGGGAACGTGTTTAAACCTAAACCGAAATACCTGAAAATTTCCCTTTGTTGTTTGGTTTTTTTTTTTTTTTACAAAGTTTCATTTTACCCTCCTGAAAGAAGGGCCCTACACTGAATACAGAACAAAGACATTGAGAAGAATCCTCAAGTTCGCCTTCCCGAAATAGTTTGAAGATTATTGATCCCAAACTGTTTGTTTTGGGAAACCTGCCGCTCTCCCCTTGTTGCACACTTGGGCAGGTAAACCCAAGTCCCAGGATGACTGAACAACACTGACTAACTCTGTCCCCTCCTTAAAATCAACGGTTGCTTTGGCTGATGATAGAACTATACCTGTCACGATTTAAGAAACAGGAGTTTAATGGACACGTCTGAGATGACAATCCAGTTATTTTTACGTCTGCCATAATCGCTGCCATGAAATTACTTCAGTATGAAGAATTCCTATGTTCCAAAGTGAGAAAGTAAGTGAAGCAGCTACAGGTGAGGATTACAACATTCCCAACTTTCACCCTAATTCCCGTAACCAAGCCTGGTGATCTTTCTTTAAACACAAAGTTTGTGCTACAGCTCATTTTTAAGTGGCAAATAAGAACAAAAAGGTGGACTCAATGCATTGATCTGCTACCTGCCCTTTGCTTTCTGGAAGGTAACCAGGGAAGCGATTACAAACGATTTAGAGGTTTAGTTTTTCTCATCAGAATTTCCCAACCTCTCTAGAATCTACTGTCAACATCATTACTGCTTTCATCTTTCGGCTTGAAAAGCTCCTGCAACATTTTCTTCTAGCTGGCATCAGCAAATTAATCTTTAAACACACCTAATGGTCAGCTGCTCCACCAGAGATGAGTCAGATTGAAGTTACGCCACACTTCATACATATCCCCCAAATTAAGGGGCTGTTGCCCGTCAGGTCTGCTAGTTTCCCGCCTTCCTAAAGCTATTATCACATCTGGACTGTTAGCATATACCTTAAACTGAAGTATTTTGTCACCTCCCCTCTCAAGCACTCACTGCACCTAGCTGTGGGCTCTGGAAACTTTCCACATCCATTGCAAGACAGCTTAATGCTAAACAAGCGTCCCTGTCATCATGGGGGAATCCAACAAGCTCCTGCTGACACAGCGAGTACCAGACAGTTCGTAACACGGCACCACAGAGTCATCACTGGGGCAGCGAGAAGTAAGCTCACTTCTGAACTCACCTGGATGTTGTTCCTTAAGTCTGGAATTAAGTTCAGCAACATGGGCTTTGTACTTCAGTCAGTCAGCTTGTCGCAGCTTCTTGCCAGGTCTGCTACCAACCCTCCCAACTGCTGTATAGGTCACACCGTTAGATTGACAGAGCACATCCAAGACCAAGATGTTCTCATCCTTGCCCTTTGCTGGGTGCTGTGGATAAACCAATAAATTACACTTGCAGAAATACCAGACTATTTGTGTCAAGTTTCAAAGTTTATTTCTCCTTCAGGCATTGTACTCGGAAGCAAAGAGCAGAGAAACACTAATTCACATGGGGAGCAGGGGGGAATCAGCTTTTAAACAAGTCTGACAACTAGACAACTTTTCTCACTTCATACCATGTTCATACAAACCTCAGTCAGCAGCTTCCCACCCACCATTTAAGTGAGCTCATCAAAAGCCCCACAACTACAAGAGCAGGAAGATGTACTGCTCTCCACAAAAGAGTCAGAGGAATATATAGTTTTGTTGACTCATAATTAATAATTTCCCTGACAAAGACTTTCTTCTGGAAGAACAAACACCGGTCTTGTGAAAAACAAAGGTGTATTAAAAAGTGTGCTTTTTCAGATTTAAGAGTATATATGGCTTAAGATTTATATAGCTGTTCCTTAAATTGTGTCTAATGCTACTCATCAAATTCTAAGGTCACCCAGACGTATCAGATAAAACAGAAGACAGCAAGCCAAGCTGATACTAGAGAAGAGTGTCCAGCAACAGATCAGATGTTACTCCCAGTGACACACTTGACAGCACTCTGAAACCAGCTTGGATACGCATGTTCCTTAACTGAGTCATCTGCCTTATTCTTGTGATAAACGGTGTGACAATTCGTGTCGGGGGTGTGGTGACGCATACCAGACGAGACACTGAAATCGATGAGCCATGCACAAGTAATTAACGAACAGGAACAGGAGTTGAACAAAGTTTCCACAACCGCGGATGGCGATTGGCTACCCAGGCTTGCCGCTCGGCTACCTGCAACATTTGGGTGCCAAGAACAGACCCGATACGGACAAGGAGATGAAGTGAAGGACGGGTGAAGGATGGAACCGGTGAGGAAGACTAAAATCTTCCTCGTGGGCGACCACCAGAGAGACCACCAGGACAGAGAACGCGGGCGCTAAAGCGGGAATGCCTCTTCCAAAAACTAACTGTAATTACCCTCCCCTTTATGAATATGTATTGGGATAATGAGTATAAAAGAGGATCTGTTGTTGTGTCGGGCGCGCGTGTTGGTAGAGCGAAGGCTCCCCGTGCACCCAGCGCTGTTTACTTGCCTATTATTAACCCCATTTAATAAACATAAATGTTGCTAATTAAGGAATTAAGTCTTATTCATAACATTCTGAAAGAACCTTCTTATCACAGAAATATAAAAGACACCATTTGGATATTCAGGTGTTGTGCTTGTGCATGTCTTTAAACTGCCAGCCACACAGAATTCCTAGAAAATTTAGCCCACTATTATGGGAAACGCTTACCTAAAACTGCAAAGACCTATATGTACCTAAATAAATAATTAAAGGAAAAAAAAAAATCAAGTAGTTTAATGTTGCTTGCTAAAGGCAGTATGGCCTAGATTCACATTTTGGGGCTACAGTTAGCACAGCAGTTTAAAGAAACATGCTTAACTCTAAACTTTGACACTTCCCACTGCATGACCTAGCTTAACAATAATGTTGGTTTCTGCAGGATCTAATCCACCAAGCTCTTTGTGATGGCGATTCATGAAAAAACTTCCTTGGGCAGGGAAAAAAAGAGCCAGCAAAGATGGTAAGTCACATTCAATGACTTGTTAGATTCTGAGAGACTTATAAAAATTCTCAAGAAAGAAAGAAAAAAAAAAAAAGAGGGAGTGGGAAATTAAACCACCCTGTCATAGTCTGCGAAGCGCACCTGAAGTTGATGTTACTTCCCTAAAAAGAGCTCTGAACGAGGTATTCAAGGTCTACTGTCACTACATGTCTACAAACATAAACAGCTTTCCAGGTTTACTTAGAATATTTTCAGCCCCTGAAAGATTAAGTGGTTATAGGATGAAACAGAAACATGTTCTTTCTCTGCATAGCTGGTACGTACGTACTCCTCTGTACCAATGGGTCAGCACCTGCTTCCTTTTACTCCACATATTTATGCTGATCCACCTCTACTAATTTGTTGTTGTTGTATGAGCTTCTTTTAAGCATCAAAAAGGAAATAGTACCAAGTGTTATTACTCTTGCAACAGTGGCTGGGCAGCTTCAGTGTGTCGCATTTGCCTGGTAGGTGCCTGGGTGAGGATAATATGCTTAACAAATGCTGCAATAAAAACCATCACGAGAGAGATGCCCAGAAAGATTCCTGTAACGGTAGCGCAGATGTCTGGTCCAAAGGCTATGGGGACTTCTTCAGCAAGTATGTCTTTCACAGCACTGAGCGAACCATTGTTTGGCAGTGGGGTAATACCAAGTAGAGAGCACAATAAGGGGTACAAATCTGTAGCGTTCATGACTTCCTTGGTGGCGTTCTTTCTGAAAGCAGGCCCAAATGCCAAAAAAATTGGATGCATTTCTGGTAAGGTGTTGTCATATCCATGATTACCAACTAGAAATAAAAGACAGGTAAAGGTCAATAATCTGGAGCTGCAAAACAAGCACTGCACTTTTCCCTAGAATTAGCATAATGCAGAAAAGGAACAACCATCATTTATTCTTGCAGAGGTTTAGAAGAATCATTTTGATCAGCAGCACAAATGTCTCCTAGCAAAGTCTCAGAACTACAAAGAAAAGACTCTTAAAAAAAATGAATGGTGAGAACTACTTACAAAAAAATAAAAAGAAAAAGGTAATCTCACATGGCAGTAACCACGCTGTGCTACACCCAAGGTTCCTTCATTTTTCTCAAGCTAAAACTCCCAACTTTGCAACTGGAACAGATCTCTTAAGAGAAAAGAAGAAATCCATGTAGAGACAGCCTGTCTGTCTCCTAGTAGCAGACAGAACTTAAGCAGGGACTGATTTGATACTCTGTCTAATTCTGTGCACTATCTATCTACTCATCAATAAGGAACAAGCTTTCCAGATCTCAGTAGCGGTTCCCCAGTGCCCCTCCCTTACAGGGGCAGTAAAAACTGAACCAGTAAATAAACATACAGGGACAAAAAGCCACTCTCATCAGCTATCAACAACTGAAAAAACTTGTTCAGTCTTGCAGGTAAACGCTCCTCAGCCTCATAACCAGCAGCAAAGTTTAAAAGGTTTTCAATTAAGAAACTTAAGACCTGACCATATGACACCTGTATTTTCCCTCCTAGCTAACCAAAAGTTACAGTCTCTCCATTCTGCCTATAATAAATCTCAAAAGTCCAAAGTGAGGAACTTAAACGTGGGGTTTTTTTTTTGCTCCAAATCACCTAGTATGCATCTTACTCTAAAAGGCAACTGAAAATCACTGGTGTGCAATAACACAATATTAAAGACTCTTTCTAGCAACAGAACGAGGTTACTGGACTTTCCAGAAAGAAATCCTGTATTTCCAACCCAACCCTTCTCTAGTAAATAAATAGTATGTAATAAAACAACGTTATTAATCCTCTATTCAACAGTTTCAGTTACAACTTTCATTTTATTTTTTTAATCTCTCAGGAAGTGCTTGTCAGTTTGCTAGATCTTGCAATAAGACCTCATGTAGCCACTAAAACATGTGAATGATCTTATCTCAGTAAGGTTTAATTTTTAGAAACAGTAAGTCCAGTTCCCCCTCCCCTAGGAGCAGGGTGCTTGCCAACCCATCAGGAAAAAAAAAAAATAAAAAAAACAAATCTAAATTTTACACACGTAGCTTTTGAGTTTTCCCTTCCTGTCTTAAAAAAAATGTAAAATAAAAATGAACACTGGTTGAGATTGGGAGAGAAAGTACCATGTAGGGTCTCTGACTAGTAAAATATAAAAAACCACACACACAAAAATATAAAATCCAAAAGGCAGAATACTTACACTGAAAACCATCAGACTTATTATACACAATTTCCCATCCTATATCAGCCACTGCTAAGATTGGCTGGATTTTTCTGTTGTGTTTATAATGGAATCTGTCTGGAATCTGCTCCTTTTTATATACAGTCATGTTGGGATGAGCATTGGCCAAAGCTTCATATACTTCATCCAGTTTGCCTTCAAACAAACAAAAGAAACAAAAGACAGAACTTAAATATACCAATATGTTCACTGAGCTCATTGGTACTTTAAATACAACTGAAAGAAGAGGGTAAAATGAACTTCCCCAGGAGCTGTTCATAGCTTAAGAGACAACAGCGGATTACAGCGCGCACAGAAGCTACTGTGTTGAAATCCTGAGCGTCACTCCGATGCCAGTAAGATCACACCTGGCATCAGACTTCACAGCCTATTCCTAAGCACTAAGTGCCTTGCTAAATGTAGAGAAGTCCCTCATTTCATAGTTATCAGAATGTAAGCTTCTCACAAGAATGAGTTAGAAGATGTTAAGTCTCACGGAAAAGAAACCAGCTCCTCCTAGCTCCATGCAAAGCTTGAAAGCAAGAAGATTGCTCCTAAACCTGTTTTAAGAGGTAATGTGCACATGAAGGCCATATTCTGCCTTTTGTCCAGTTGGCTGGGATAACAACTGACACTTTTTATTTATCTTAAAACAGCTTAGTTGTTGTTTTCCTTTAAAGGCCAAAGAGCAGCCACTTGGTTTCTCAGCATCTCTGAAAACTTATTTCTGAGTGAACCCAATGATTTATTTCTTCTCCTACAAAATGCTCCAATAACAGCTACATATTTGATCCCATTTGATTCCCAGTTTTGATCTTCTACCATTATGATGACAAGGTTAGCCAACGCTAGTTTGTTGCTATGCACCACCTAACAGCATCACAGTATTAGCAATTAATTACCTAGGGATAAGCAAAACTAGCTTGCGTTAATGGAAGCCCTCAGGTCACAGTCCAGATGCCACCACCATGTCAAGAGCTGTCCAAAGATTGCAGAGGCCTAAGCAGGGAACACATGACCAGCGTACAAAGGAACAGGCTGGACTGGCAGATGAAGATGGCACTTCTGGTGTAGAACTGTCGGCCACTCTGAATATTGAGTAACAGCACTACCTGCTCCTTTGTATTCTTGGAGTCTACTCCTTTCCCTTCCCATCTACTGCACAGTTCATGCATAGTGGGCATAAACCTGCAAGAACTGCACTAACACTACCAAATAAATAGGTATTTTCCACCCCTGATTCTTTATTTGCTCATTAATGGAAAGAAAAGCTCAGAAACTAGAAAAGGTCACTGAAGAGGCAGAAAGCAGTTGGGCAAGGTGGAACACCACTGCACAGAAAGGAGGAAGCAGGAAACACAGTCAGGAACACAAAAGCAAGTTCAGGAATCTACATCTGCGCAAGTTTCATCAATCCTTCCCTCCATTTAAGCACAGATTCCTATGGAGGGCTATGCAGTGTATAGAAGACTTCTGTTATATACCAATTAACTCCGCTCCGTGATGTATTTAAGTGATATTTTGTGCTACTCTCGCACACAATTCAGTCGGACAGCTGAGTTCACAGCTCATCTCTGCAGGCCTCAGGCCCTACAAGCTCTGAAGCAGGGCTGGGAGATGTTTACATTTTCTTTGTGGCCAACCCTGCCGTTTTTAACAGACAAGGGGGATTTCAGCACATCCTGTTGTTTTGACGTCTCATTTCTCGCTAGTTCTACCCTCACAGCCCTCTGTACATCCTGCGGAGGGTGTTCCTGCAAGTGAGCTCTTCTCCAACTCTCCGTCCCAAGGAACAATCGCCTTCGTGACCACAAGGACAAGTGCTCAGTTTGACCCGAGACACGGCCTGAAGTACAGCGAGGATAAAATCTGGTCTAGCCATTTACAGCGTGTGCGGAGTTTTCACTGTATCTCAGGAAAAAAGAGTTTGGGCGGAGGTGCCCAATGGCTTTAAAGAAACAGTCTTTGTTTTCCCCTTCAGTTCTTAGGATTCAGTACAGAAATCCCAAAGGAAAACTGTAAATAGATTAATGTATAATGTTTCCTACCTCAAATTAGCATAAAAATAGAATCACTAAACTTAGGAAATGCGATAAAGGTCAAGAAGAGACAGCAAAAGTCCAGATACAATAGAGACAGTTAAAGCAACAAGAAAAGGGACTCCGACCTAACATTTTTAGGACTATATTCATAAGAAAATTTATTTTCTTTCTAATTTCTATATGGGCAAACAGGGAGAAGAAGCCTCAAATACAGCAAACTATGATTTTACACGAAATTAATTATTTGAATTAATATATTTTAATTAAATGCAAGAAAAAGGCCAGCATCACCAGCTGTGCTACAGGAGCCATCTTCAGGAACATATAATTAGTTGCACACACACTGATGCACAAGCATGGTTTTAATCACAGAACGCTTTCGGTTGGAAAGGACCTTCAAAGGCCATCCAGTTCCAACCCCCCTGGCACTAAGCAGGGACATCTGCAACTAGAGCAGGTTGCTCAGAGCCCCATCCAACCTGGTCTGGAATGTTTCCAGGGATGGGGCATCGACCACCTCTCTGGGCAACCTGGGCCAGGGTCTCACCACCCTCAGTGTAAAAAACGTCTTCCTTTAACCCACCTCTCAGGGAAGAAATAAGCAGTCAAACAGTTAAAGTAGCAGAAATTGCCTGGTTTTTACGCATTCAAAATTCTTCTCAATGTCTCACTAAATTTTACCATTCCCTTGGTTTAAGCAAGACAAATGGAATAACGGCTGAAGAATCAGTCTTATGGATATGTTATGTCATAGCTTAATTGAGAATGAAGCTCACTGTTTTATAATCAAAATTACAGCTGGTACCATGGAATGAAGTACACTCAAAACTCATTTCTGTTTACTGGTAGTGTAATAAAAGATCTGAACCTCTGGGCAAAACCAAATCCAAGCTACTTCTGAAATCCATCGAAATGGCTTTTTTTACCATTCTGTCATCTCACTGCTGCAGAGTTACTATTTCTTTTCAGCATTCAGCAGACAGGAGAATCATGTTCTACATCTTTACGTTCTCATTTACTGCACTAGGGATGTTTCAGCACTGAAGTTTACAACTCCTTGAAGAACATCCTGGTCAACCACATCTGTCTCCATTAGGATGGAGGTCCCAAACTTGGCTCTTCTACCACCACCAAGAGAAAGAAGGTCAAGCAACAAGCACCTAAGTAAGCTCAGCCATAGTCTGGAGTATTATTCACTAAAAGTGACAAGAGACTTGGGTTTACATATTTAAAGGTCACTTAAGTCTGCAAAATACCCTCCCTACTGGGGCATTAAATACAGAGAGCTATACATTACTGATGGAAATGTTACAGAACTCTTTAAAAAAACTCCTCTTCAGAAAGCTGCCTTAAAATTCAACTTCCAAAGTAGTGCACCTGTCCCCACAAAACAATGGTGTTTTCCAGGTTATCGCATTTGCGCTAAACAGTTACAGACTTTTGATCATCAAAATAAAGAGCAGCATCTCTACATCAGTGTCACTAAACATACACCTGACACTTCAGTGACTGCGACCAGATTTCAGATTTGATTCCAACAGCATTCTTGACCATCATTAGCAGAATAAAAATCTAACTGGCTGTTCAGTGTGATGGGGAAAAAAACCCAGAGCAGACTACAATAGCTGGCAGCTACTCAAAGAGCAAACACAGGCTTTCTTTTTATCAAAGGTCCTCATCTAGTTTTAGTTTTCTGTTAGAAATCTAATTCCTGCACTATGGCCTTAGCATCTTGATGAAAGGCAAGATCTGTAACATTCAGTTGTTATCTATCTAGATGCCATTCATCCATGATAATGCCATTAGCTTATCTTACTTCGCATAAGGACTAAAGGATATTTGGCAATATTAGTCAACCACAGACAGATGTGCTCCCTTTTCATTTCAGAAAGTTATGCCAGGCTTTTGACAGAGCTGGCAAAAAGAACAAAGAAGTTACTCCTTGTTCAAGGCTGATGTCCTACTGGCATCAGAGCTGCTACCACCACTTCAGTTAAAGCACAAAGTCTGTAACATTTCAACACATTTATTTTCTTCAAAGAATTCTACTGCTATAGCTCCTACCTTCTTTGGGCAAAATAGCTACCGCAGGCGAATGCTCAATGATGTCATAGAGCTCTCTATTCACATACTGATCAAGCTCAATAAGCCTTTCCGAGGAGGACTGTGACATTCCGTGATCACTTGTGATGATGACGTTCATCACATCCCACAGCTTCGCCTTCTTCAGTTCAGACATGAGATATCCCAGCTTTTTGTCAATATCGCCAATTATCGGTCCCATAAGAGGATTTTCTGGACCCAGAACATGGCCCATCGCATCAGGCTGCTCCCAATACAGGAGACCAAAGTTTATGGGTTCTTCTGATGTAAACCAGTCAATAAGCTTAGAAACTCTATCTTCAAAGGAAACAGATTCATCATAGGGCATATAATATGTAGGAAAGACTCCATGTATCTTCACATCTGTTCCAGGCCACATAGCTGCTCCAGTTTTATGTCCTTCCCTCTGGTTTGTTACCCATATTGGGCTGGCTTCTTCCCAGAACTTGGAATTATGGGTATCCATTTTGTTCAAAGAGAAAGTTTCATTCAGAATAGGATCATACATCTCATTGGCAACTATACCATGGCTTTCTGCATAGAGACCAGTCACCATTGTATAATGGTTAGGATATGTTTTGGTTATAAACACATTAGTGACCTGCTTGACATGAACACCATTCGCCATGGCATAATGAAAATTGGGAGTTGAGACTCTATAGATGTAATCCCACCGAAATCCATCAAAAGATACTAGCAACACCCTGGGCTGGGCTGGCTGAAGAGACAATGCACTTGGAAGAAGTAAGAAGAGAATTGCCAGAACTTTCCAGTAACAGTTCATGGCTATTCTGGAAGGTATTCGTTCTCTCTTTGGAGGCAACATGGCATCTGTTGAGAAGAGACAGAGATTTGTTTTCGTTAACCCGTTTACCAAAGTCACAACTTAGTTTTACGAACGAGCACCTAAAAATATTCCTTATGTGTTTATACAGCTTGCCCTACTAACACTGAGCACTCCTAACACAGGAACGAGACTGTTTACCTACCAGTCGTATTGATATCCCCATTTCAGAGATGGAAATTGAAACACACAATGTGCTGAATGAAACATGGTTCGCAAAGCAACTTCTCTATTCAACACCACTGCCCAACCTCCTCCTTTTTTCTTCCTGCTCTCAGTACACGGGAACTCCCGCTCTTGCAATTTGACAAGTCTTCAAGTATTTTCTGTACTCAAAGTTGTAAGAAATTGCCCTGTGAGGAAGGCCTCTGCTTGCTGAAAGCCAAGATACAAGCACAAGCAGTTCTCACCTTGAGAATTACAAGGTCCACCTCCACCATAGCTTTATAACCCTCATTAAAGTCTCTGGAGCCTTCTGCACAAGCGTGGCACAGACACACCAGCATCACGTGGCAAAGCAGCAGATGGGAGCAGCAAATATCCACTGGAACTGGAGGATTGCTCCAGCACAGCTCCCATCAGCGAGGGGGATCAGCTAGAAACCATCACAGCATCTCAGCCCTGACGCTCACAATGGGTTTACTAAATGTGCCAAGCACAATTTCTAGTGGAGAAACTAGGAAATAAACTTTGAATGTCGGATACAGCAATACATCCATTCAAAGGTTTTGCTGCTTAAAAGGTGTCAGATCGGAGTTATACAAAGAGCAGGCACAGCAGTTTCCCGACTTTTTACCACATCTGAAACCTGACCATAGCTTCCCTACATAACCAAGCTCCTACTGATCAGCAAAGTCTAATGCTCACGACCAAAGGCCACTTCTAGTCTACAGAGAGCTTTACAAACAAGAATGTATCCAAGTCACACAAGTCAGTGTGCTGTCTAAGTTCACCTGACCGACCACTTATGTCTCTGAATGGATTGGAAAGAGATGGTTGAAACTTTCAGTGGTACAGCTGTGAGCCACTGGAAATACACCTTTCAAGCAAACATCACCTGTCCTTTCCAGTCAAATACCATTGCTACCTGAGTGCAAGCAGCATAAAGTATGGAAGACAAGAAACAAAATGCAAATCCCATCCAAGAACTGCATGAGATGGTGACCACAACACACTGCACCCTAAAGCATTTGCTCCCTAGAGAAACATTCAGCGCTAATTCTGATCGTACCACTCAAGGATATTGACTATTCCTATCCATGAACGGCTTTCCCTATCTAACAGCATCGCACAATATGACACATAATTTCATACTGCATGGGATTTTACTCCCCTGACCCAGTTGAATTCTGCCCTTCCCAAACACTTTCTTGTTCAAAACTCAAATTACCTAATTTAAAGTAAGTTCCCTGTAAGAACCCTCACAGAGAACTTCCCTAACTGGCCTAAAATTTCATGCTAATAATATTCATCACTTCTTGCTCAACAGGATCATTTAACCACAAGGCCAGATACCGCTCAATCTGAACTCACTCGACTGCACTGATACTCCACACAGTTCCCTTTAGATTCCAGTTTCTCAGAAATCCTCTAGAAAAAGTCACTACTGAAATTCTGATGGAGAACGGTGATTGTGTAACCAATAAATCCATGTGAATATCGGGAATACCTAAATATCCTAGTTAATATAAAGCATTATAGTGTATCAAGCATCTGAACAGCACTGCAGTGATGGAATGGGATTTGTCACTTTGGTAAAACACAAGATATCTTCCATGGGAAACTTTCCTACACCAGTCCCCCAGCTATATTTCTCACATATATGTTGACACTGGAAAACAGCCCAGGCACTGGTGACTTGCTGGTAGTGAAGCACTACACCAAAGCTGCACCTCCCAGAACTAAAAACCAGGCCTAGAGCCCTGCTAAGAATGAACAGACACTTCCGAGGCACAGTTCCCCTTGCAGCAAACACCACACACCCAAAGGCTGCAGAATCCCTGCCTTTCACCCCTGGGGGAGTCTTTCCAGCTGAGCCTGAAGGAAGAAAGGGAGAACACGCCGCTGTGTCCATCTGAACCCCACCTGCCAAATTAAGCGCAGCCCATAGCTGAGTCACAAATTCCCCTTTTTGGACAGTGACAGGTAGGAATTTAAGTCCTCTTGAGTGAAATCAGATCCTTACTTCAGAATTGTACACAGTTAATGATGTCAACATCGCATAATCCTTTCATTGCCTATTTTTCATAAATAATAAATGTGGGTTTTTTCCAAGGCCTTCCTATACTGGTCTTCACTGGATGTAACCAGAGCACATCGACTGCCCCGGGTCTCTCCTGAAGCCCTGCACCACAAAGCACGGCTCTGGGGCCCTGTAGGGGTCTCTGGGGTGACAAAGGCACCTGACTGCCCAGGGCAGGGAGCTGCCACAGACAGACAGGTGCCCAGGGACCTGCTGAGCAGCCAGAGTCGCTGAGCACAGCCGCATAGCTCGGGCAGGCCGGCACTCGCTCCCTACACAGCAGCCTCGGACCGCGGCCGACACCTCCGCGAACCGCTGACTTTCCCCTGCCGGGCCGACCACGCGAAGCCAAACCCGGCCTCCAGAATCCCCCGCTCCCACTCGCCAGAGGCCACCTCGGCACCCAGGGCAGCCTCCACCGAGGCTCACTCAGGCCTAACGAACCGCCCGCCCGCCCCGGAGCCCTCGGTCCGTGCCGCCCCGGCTCCCACCGCCGGGCAGACGGGTAGCCCAGGAACGAGGCCGCGGGGGCCTCCTCCGGCCCAGCCCCCGGGAGGAGCGGAGCCGCGCCGTCACCTACCGGCAGCCCCGGACCGCAGGCGGAGCAGCCGCGCACCCTCCGCCTCAGCGGGCAGCCGCGGCCCCGGCACGTACCGCCCGCCCCGCCGGGAGCGGCCAACGGCGCCGTCAGTCGCTCAGCGCCGGGGAGCGGTCACGGCGAGGCGGGGGGAGGCGGCTGGGAGGAGCCTTCTCAGGGCCCGGGGACGTAGTCGCCGGTGTTGCGATCCGTTGTACAGCCGCTGCGAGCGCTGGTTAACGCTGCCCGGGTGCCGCCGGGAAGGGCCCGGGAGAGGAGGCAGCTCCGGGGGGTCACTGGGCTTGGAGGCGGCCCCGGAGGGCGGTGCAGGGGGAGCCGCGGCGGGGCGGGGGTTTCTCCCGCTCCGAGGAGCGCAGCGGTTCGGCGGGAGCGGAGCCTGGGCCGTGCGGGGGCGTCTGAAGGAGGGAGAGTTGTACAGGTGTCGTAGAATCACGGGAGCGTTGTGGTTGGAAGAGACCTTGGAGATGATGGAGTCCAGCCGTTAACCCAGCACTGCCAGGGTACCACCGAACCGCGTCCCTCCGCACCACAGCTGCCTCTCTTCGAATCCCTCCGGGGATGGTGTTGCTGAGGGGCACGAAGTGACCAGGACGTGGGCCCAGGCTGGGCTGGCTGCACTTTGACCTGACTGTAAAGGCAACAGCAGCATTGACTTTCTGGATATCTGCAAATGCTGCTGCTTTTTTCTTTTTTTTTCTTTTCTTTTTTTTTTTTTTTTCTCTTTTTTTCTCATCTTCTCAAGCTCTAAATTTTCCATTTTTTCCTGGCACGTACTTTTTCATAGAATCATAGATTTAGAGAACAGTTTGGGTTGGAAGGGACCTTTAAAAGTCATGTAGTCCAACTCCCCTGCACTAAGCAAGGACATCTGCAACTAGAGCAGGTTGCTCAGAGCCCCATCCAACCTGACCTGGAATGTTTCCAGAGATGGGGCACCAGCCACCTCTCTGGGCAGCCTGGGCCAGTGTTTCACTCATTGTAATACATTCCTTCCTTCTCTCTAGTCTAAATCTCCCCTATTTTAGTTTAAAACCATCACCCTTTGCCCTGTTGCGACAGGCCTTGCTAAAAAAGTCTGTCCCCATCTTTCCTGTAGGCCCCCTTTACGTACTGAAAGGCCACAAGAAAGTCTCCCTGGAGCCTTCTCCAAGCTCAACAACCCGAACTCTCTCAGCCTGTCTTCACAGCAGAGGGGTTCCAGCCCTCCCACCATTGCTGTGGCTCCTCTGGACCTGCTCCAACAGGTCTTTCCTGTGCTGAGGACTCCAGAGAAGCACCCAGCACTGCAGAGTGGGGGTTCTCACCAGAGCAGGGTAGAGGGGCAGAATCACCTCCCTTTTTCCCATGTTGTGATGTTAAAGACCCATAGCCATGCTCTGGAATGAAGAGGAAGATCAGTTTATTCCTCCTCATCTCACTAGAAACTGAACAGCTGAAAGGGACAAAAGCCCAAGCTGGGTTCCCTCCTTTCCTAGCTGGGGATCTGTGCTACACAGAGGTCCAAAGCCCATGCCTTGGCGTGTGTGCGCGCACAAACCATGCTCCACTTTGTGGCATTGTAGAAAACCACTATGGCTGCACTGGTGCATAGGAACATGCTACTTGTTAATCAGTTTATAGGTGGCACTGCTAATTTACATGTCTTTGTGGTGCATACAGGGATTATAATGCAAGGAAAAAAAATGGGTTGGAGTGTAGGACTTTTTTTCCCTAATCCGTACAGGATGAACCTGTTTTCCTGTTGATGAAAACCTATGGAGGCTTCATGTCTCCGACATAACACATTATTAGTAAGCAGGTAAAAAAGGGTTACCTGTAGCCCATGCACAGGCTGTAATCCAGGTGAGATTCTGGCTCCCTCCCACCTTTCTGTGTAAAGTTGCATCCCGGCTGCACGAGCTCGAGGTCACGGGGCTGGCCAGGCTCGTGCAGTGAGGGACTCACTAATGCCTGGGGCAGTGCCAAAGTCTGGTCATCGTATCCAAATTTTTTAAGCAAGGGTGATACCTCCCTCCCCCACACCCCAGCTCCAAGTATTGTAGTAGGGGACAAGGCTCTTTTAATTGTTTTCTTAGTATCTCCCCCCCCCTCCATTAGCATTGCTCTGCTAGAGATCCGAGGCCGGGACTGCTACAGAACTGGAGATACCTATTGCTGCTGTGGTCAGTAGGAGCTCTGTGGATGTGGCTTTTGTACACAGGAAGCTGAACTAGAGCACACCAGCACGACGTTCAGCATCTGATACCGGGCAGTGACCCACAGCAGAAGCTCTGCAGAAAGGGGTAAAAAGGAAAAAACAAAACATTATAAAATTGCAGCCACGAGACCTCTAGCTGGGTGCCCTTCAACAGCAGTGTGCTGCCTCACATCAGCAGTTACTCTCGTTGGCGAGGAAAAATAATATTTACTGTTGGTTCAACTTTAATTTTGGCCTCTCGTCGCTCAGATCCAGAGGGCTGGGGAACTGCAGGAGTGACCCGCAGGCTTCTGCAGTGGCTGGAATTTGTCACTAGAGGGTAGAGGTGGACATGGATTTAAGGCACTGTTGTAAATAGCTGGAAATTGTATTTGGGTTGGATGTAGGAAATGGCTCAGCTGCTTCACTGTTCTAAAATTAAAACAAAGTGTGGACAAGGAGTTTGCTAATTCCACCAAAATGTTTAATACCGTCATCGATTTTCACTGAAGTACAGAGCTAAGGTGAATATTTGTACAAAATACGTGGTTAAAAATAGTTTCATTTATAATATGTACAGATATGTCACATCTGTGTCAGGAATGCAGACACTTGAAAGAAAACGTGAGCTGTGTTTTTAAACCTACAACAACATCGACAACAATTTCTGCAGCTACCCACAGCAGGACGACTTGCCAAGCTGACACTTAAGGATCCGTCAGTCATGACAGATGGCATTTCTTTCAGGGGTTTCTGAACAACAGCTCTGCTCTAATATGGATTCAAAACATTCACCTTCGTTACTGGAAGAGTGAAGAGGGGACATCTGCGTGACACTGATGTAGACACAACTTTCTTGTCCTAGATAAATGATCAGCGACAATAATTTGTTAAAACAAGGCTGATTTTCTGGTGTATAATAATAGAGAAGTGTAATCCTTGTTGCTGGATGCTCTTACTCAGGTGAGTGAGGAAGCCCCTGACTCAGGGACAGCACGCGGGCCCTTCTCAATACAGCTCTCAATGACACGGGTTTAAATCCTGGACTCTGTTTTCAGGTTCTGAGTATCTTCCTTTTTCATTAATTTGGAGGCTGCTCCCACTTCACAGCTTTCCCAGTCTTACTCCAGCAAGAATCTCACTTACAAACATCCCCAACTGTAGGCTTTGTAGCTACTCCGTCGGCACACAGTCCTCTATCAAAAGGATGCACGGGTGGCTCTGCCGTAGCGCCAGAACCTCTGGGTAGTGACTGAACAAACTGACGAACGGGGAGAAGCAATTTAAGGCTGGTTTTTAATGCCTTCTGAGCATCTCTGCAGTGGAGGCATTCGGGGTTCTGCCCTTTCCATTGGGAGTGCTGCTGCTCTTCTCCCTCTCGCAGCGCAAGCTTCCCTCCCCTCCAAGCCAAAGCAAACACACTTCACACTTCAAACAGGCGTGTGGGAAAGAGCTTTTACACCGCTTCCTGCCTTCTAATCTTACCCCTGAATGGCGCAGTCTACATGTATTTAAAAAAAGAGCACAGCTCACGTTTAAAAAAGATCTCCTTTTAGGAGGATGAATATTTGGAAGCTGCTGTACTCCCCTCAGAAGAGAAGGTGCTAAAACAGAAAAAGCAGCGTGGGGTTTGGGGTTTGGTTTTCTTTTTTTTTTTTTTTGCTGGCCTAACTAGCTACTCAGGAGTGTTGCATGAGGATGAGTATAAATGAGGGCCTGTCGGGGACTTTAATCCGTACTTGGTTTTGCTTTCTGGTGGAACAGGACTAAATTTAATTTCTTGGGCAGTGGGGAATCCAGAAAATGCAAAGATCTTAAATTCATAGTAGCTTGTGATAGGAAGTCTTAAGTGGCTAAATATTTATTGGTAAAATGTTTACCACTAAAGAAGGAGTAAAAATAAATTCAGTAAAGGTTCTTCAAAGGAAGTAACCTGAAAGCACTGTAACTTTAATTGGGGTGTCCACAATCATACAGTGGTGGGGGGTGGAAGAGACTTCTAAAGATCATCGAGTCCAACCCCCCTGCCAGAGCAGAATAACAATAACCTGCTTGAATCTCCTCTTCCTCGGAATGCTTGTTCCAGCTCCCCAGATCCACGACAGGCGCTGCCTTCACACAAGCTGTTCCAGTAAGTCTGTCTGTACCACCATCAAACCGACTACAGATTTCACCATCTGACAGTGAAATACCAAAGGACCCAAACCCTGTGAGCTGCTGAATCTATTTTAAGAGGTTGGGTCAATCACCAGGGAGTAAGTTGGTAACTACTGACCCAATTGCAGCATCTGCTCTGCACTTCACAAGACATCCCTCTTAAATCACTGTTTCTCTTGCTTTGATTGTAACTTTAGGACAAAAAGACAAGACCGCACAAGGAACGGCAACAGCCAGACTGTCAGTGACAGAGTATAAAGAGCTTCAGCTGAGAGGAGTCGAGGCATGGGCCGTGGAAACCAGCTGCAGCTGGGGAAATCCTTTAACTCCCATTGTTCAGTCACACAGGGTTATGTTGCACATTATCGCTCGCATGCACAAATGTCCAATATAAATATTTCCTATTTGTGTGGAGAAGCTGTGTACTGAAGCTGTACACATACAGACAGTCATGTCCTTGACCAAAGACCAGTGTGAGATCTTCTGAGACACAGCAGAAGATCTCCACCATTCACAACTGAACCCTTGAAGCTTATTTCCAGGACTGTCCCCAGTGCCGAGCAAGGCAGAAGAGCCCCGGTCGGCACAGAGGTCATGCAACATTTCAGTCGGATCAGCTGAAGAACCTCAAATGCTCAGTTGTTGCTCACCAGTGAAGAGTAACTCAGGCCTCCCACAGTGCATTTTACCTCTGAAGTACTCTGTAAGAAGAGGACTATTACTTCTTTTTCTAATCAAAGCACAGAGGTTAAAGCCTGTCTTTTCAAGAGGAATCAGTGAGCTCAGAGCCTACGTTTCCAACAAGACTTCAGTGGATCTAATTTTCAGAATCATGAACAATTATCCTTTGAGAAATGAAGTCTTTTTATGTCAGACACACAGGAAAAAATAAAATTAAACAATATTTTTTTCCCAGTGAGTGATCAAATATGAGAATTTCAAAGGACAGTTAATCAGCAAACTCATCTCCTGGTTTCCAATCCTTTGCAAATCCAGTACAAGCTGACACAAGAGACTAGAGGTAGTTTCAGTTTCTGTAATGATGAGTGGTAGTAGAACTTCTCCCCAGCCCGGATGGTAGCTGGGTGCCCCGTGCACTCAACGCCCACTGCATTTACCCATTATTCTACAAGCACAGCAAGAACCACACCAGCCATCAGGGATGTGCTTCTGCTGACCAGGGATTGTGCTGTCCCCTTTTTTTTGGGTAGCCTTAGCCAAATCCCCAGCAAACCAGTGCATGTTTGCATGACTCCATTAAACTGCAGCGGTTTAAAATGGAACGCGGCATATCCTGCTGGTAAGAGGACTGGTTTCCCCCCCCTAATTTCTACTTCTAGAGAGTGTGGCCTGGGTCACACATCTGAGCATTTTCAGTTCCATCAGTTACGAGAGCAGTGGTATTTACCCCACTAGTCAGTTTATTAATATAGTTTAAAAGTTTAAATGTATACTATAACTCTTTAAATGTTGCTTTTCAAAATGCCAACGCAAGCAGCACACAAAAAATATTGTTTGCCGTATTTATTTCTTAAACTGAGCTCTGAATTATACAAGTGTAAAAGTGATTAAATAGCCAATAGCTTTTTAATACTCCTATAAAATATGACTAAATAGAACATTTCAAAAGTCTGTACAATGAAACGGAAACTCTAACGGAACCTGCAACCCTGCCCAGACAAACTGCTGTCACCCAGCCTCGCGAGACGGCTCAGTCCGTCGCTCTGTACAAAGAACAGTCTTTCTGCAGAAAGCTTTTTCGCTGTTGCTGAACAGGGCGGAGGGGGGAAGGCCAATGTAAACCCAACCCTCCCCTCCCACCCAGTTTAGGATCAAGTAAATGTTAAAACGGTTTCTCCACGGGGCGCCCATATTATTTTCCTAATATAAAGCACTTGCCAATAGCTATGCCTGGAGTCTTGTTATGGTCGAGAAAGGGATGCTCTTGCCAGGTTTTCCTGCTGAAAACAGAGTGTCCGAGTGTGTGTGTATGTGTTAGGAAGGGGGGAGTTTGTACTACCTTGTCTTAATTACAAAAAATCAAGGCCACAGAGATTGTTTCTTTTGTTCCAGAAGAGCAGATTCCAGACTACCCTTTCTCCATGCGCTGTAAATGTTTTCATGCTTTTAGCTGTACTTTGGAAGTCATTAAAATTTTGATTTCATATCTGAAGAGGTCAGAATGGACAAGCAGGCAGCGGGCAACAGAAATAGCAGCTCTGCTCCCCCCTTTTCCTCCTTTAATCTCCAAGCAGGAGCAGCAGGAGCGATGTCAACCCAACGGAGGGCCCCAGGGCACTGCCGCCCACCGCTCCTACACGCTCCTGCTTTGGAAAGGAAATTAAAAGGACGTCATCTATGTCACTGTGCATCAGAAGCTGTTAATGTAACACGGAGATCTCATTCTTACTTACAGTATTACGACATGAGAGAATCTACTCTAGCACTGGACACCCTGGGAAAAGCACAAGTCAGAGGGAGTGAGCTCAGAGATGCTACACAAACTTCCCACCCAAGTGAGCAGGGGCTCTGCCTGTGAATCCCGGAATTCCCCAGGACAGTTACTCCGCCAGACGGTCAGCGTTTTATGGAAGAAGCCTTTCTTCCGTGCCAGGCAAGAACCAGCCTTTAGCAAAACACCAGGTTCTCTTGAGTCACAAACGCTGTTATTTTATGACAGGGACATTATTCCATAGTACCTGGACTGTCTATGGCCATTATTTCAGGTAACGGTGATACAAGAGCTTTGGCCATAGTTACAACAGGCTCCTTTGAGTTTTCACGTTTGTTGTCGTGTTTCTGTGCTTTTAATCAATGAGCCACATCCCACTCCCTCCATGGTTTTTAGAAGGACAAAGAGTAGTCATTGAATGGGGCCTGGGTTTAAATATTGTCTGAAAATGCATATTAAGGTAAAAACATTTACGATCCAATGCTTTAATTTGCAGTAGAATTTTACATCGCTTGAGGCCAAAATCTGCAATTCAGAACCAAGTCTCTCCCGAGTTTAAGTACAAGGATACAAGGACTAGATTTGGCCTCCAACACTTTCACACGTCAAAAAAAATCCAGAGTATCAACTTTGCCTGGAGATGATCTCTGATCGCTTACATCAGCTGAAGATGTGGCCAGTAATTTCTTCTATACAGCACGTAGCGACAAAAAATCTTACGCGTTTAAATCTTTCTCTCCCTGTTTATGCTGGTCTAAAGCCCGCGGACCTTTGTGTTCCATGTGTTCTCAAAAAGACAGAGGTGTTAATCCTGAAATATTGTAGGTAGCCTATGACGGTGTTTTCAATGGGAACATCAAGTGATAGTCCTGGGGTAACGAGTGACAACTGATTTATTTAAACCAATTCTAAATGCACCACTGAAAAAGTAATTGAAGTGAAACCTCTGAGCAGTTACTCGGACAACTTTACACAAGATACCACGAGGATACTAAAGCCCCATTTTTGTTCAGTCTCTGCTGTATTTAATGTGCTTCTATTAGTGGAACACACGCACGACGATGTCCATAATGCAGTAACAAGTATCACATTATAGATATATGCTAAGTAAAGCACTACATCTCGACAGGAATATCAGAGGGGTGTGGTGGTCAGAGAATGAACTACATGAGAACGGTTAAGTCCTCGTTCTCAGAACGTCCTCACCATGCATGCTGAGGACGGTACCTCCTGTCTTCACCGACACAGCCACCTGCAGCGGTGCAGAGCCAATACCCCAGCGAGGGGGACTTGCCTCTGCTGAAGCTTCTAAGGGTGCTAATGAAGGGTGGAATGGAACCCTCCCTCAGAATTCAGATCATTAGGTTTTATGACAAAAATCTTAAATTACAGAACCTAAGCTGACTTTTCAGCTCCTAGAATGAGCTTCCAAGATATATTTGCTTATTTTGACTTGTAAAGGATTTTAAACGGCGGAATCTCACTGTGCCATTTTAGAGGCACTTTTGGGAGTACAGCTGCAGCTTAATTAGCTTAAAAACCCCACCGTATCTCACACATATGCTCAGTTTTCTGCGGTATTAATTTCAGTGGAACTACTCATGTGCATAAATTAAGCGCATGCTTAAATATATGCAAGATCTGAGCTCAAATGTCTAGAAAATATGTTCTCAAAATGACAAGTACACATTAAAAATAAAAAAGAAAGAAAAGAAAAAATTCATCACGGAAGGTCTGGCAGACAGGGAATCAATCCAGTATCTGTCTGCTGTCGGCCATGACGGAAACAGGGAACAGATTTGTAACCCAGTATACACTGCAAGTGAAAGAAACATGCAGGACAGTGAAAAAAGGGGATTCGATTGCATGCAGTTTAATTTCAAGTGTGTAATTATGGTCCTGTTTTCTTTGGCCTAAAAAACCAAAACAAAACAACAAAACCCCCCAAAACCCCAACAACAACAACAAAAAAAAAACAAACCCAGCACAAGAACACCAACGAACCTCTCCTCACCTCCACAAACCCAAACTGCATACAGCTCAAAACGGGCTTTAAAAAGCACAGGAAATGGGGAGGAAAAAGGTCTGCATATTAGAAATGCATGAGTAATTATGAACAGTTTCAGGGCTATTCAACACACCACTAGGAAAGCATTCAGCCTGTGTCATTACTAGAGCTTACAGCTACCACAGAGTGCAATGAATCCCGTCTTAAATAAGCAGTCAGCTTCTCCTTCTTCCTCAAACCCAGCGACAATTACCACTCATAACTTTATGGAGGAGAAATGACAATCCCTATTGATATTCTGGCTCCCTCCTCCTTAGAGAGAAGGACTGAAAGACACCAGACCCTCCAGCAAGCTGCTGCCCTTCCCCTTAGCCCAGAGAGCTCTTTCTCACATCCCTGCCACCGTTTAGGACCAGGGTACTCTACAGCTGTTGGTAGAAAAGGGCATTTTTCTGCCGTTTCTAAAAATGTTGCAAAGATAATATTTCTTACAGAAAATTCCAGGGGGGTGAAAAGGCCACCAAGCTGCTAGTAGACTAAAAACAACACACATACCCCCCTCGGGAGAAAAAAACCCAAACAAAACAGGAGCAAAGGGAAAAGACTAAGGTCTGCTGGGGAGCTGAGAAGGCTGCTGAAGGGCAGTAGCAAGTATTCTGGGAGTTTGAATATCAAACCTGTTATCAGCCTAATTGCCCACCCTGAAAGATCTCTCTGGTAGGGGTGTTTCAGCACACAAATCAGAGCTGTGAAAAAATCCTCAGACTGAAACCCTCCCTTCTTTCTTCAGCCTTGTTTTGTCCTTTCCAGAACAAAAACCTTATTAGTTGGTGTGTGATATGGTTACATATACAAAGATCTTTTTCCTAGCCCTTGTATTACATAGGCTTGATTACTGTGAAGGGATTTCAATGAGTTTAATGTCCTGGTACTCAAAAAGGCAATGGCTGCCTGTCAACAAAACAAAGCAAACAAAACCCAAGAGCTGTGCTGGAGGAGAGAAGTGCTGCTTCTGCCGGAGAGGCTCAGTTAGATACAGGAGGGGGCAGACCAGGGCGTCGGGTTTGAATGATTTTTGGCTTTGGAGAATTCTTTGGGTCCTCGTCTTCTTCCATGTCGCTGTCGCAGACGTGCACTACCACGCTGGGGGTGGACTCTGTTCCTGCGTGCAGCTCGTACTTCTCTCCTGGAAGCAGAGACAAATATTTAGATGAGAAGATGACAGTCTGAGTGGCAGTGCAGACCGTGGCACTGTGGCACTGCAGAACACTCCTCCACCTGGGGAGAGCAGATGAGTGGGTGCTGCTCCTAAATACAGGTGAGGGCAAGCATGGCTCAGGTCTCCCAGCTCTCACCACAAGCTCTGGGGATCCTGCCCACGGCAGGCACCCCTTGTTGCTCTGTAGGGCATAATAAAATACCTATAATGTATCTATAATGGTGTTCTGCACCCGTATGAGCGACCAACAGCGCCGAAAAAACCCACAGTACGAGGAGAGAGAACACAGGTTTAGAAGAGGGACTGCAATCCAACCTATCAACAGTTTGATCTGAGGGGTTTTCTAGAGCTGTTGTTTTGTTTCAGTCTAGCATGGCTCCAATCCCATTTAAAGTCCACTAGATTCTACAACTTGTTGCCTCGAGACAGACACGAACAATTCCTCCAATTGCTCCAGAAATAAAGAACAAACAAACCAACCCCATATTTATATTCGCTCCAGACGGATTTTAAGATTCAAAGCAGCTGTAACAAATTCTGTCTCTACAGATGAGATTATGGAGTACGGTCCACAAATGCTCATGAGCAGGCTAAATGCTTAAAATGTACATTACATTTTCTAAGTATGGACATTCCTTACTTAAGTGTCTGCTCAGTACTGCTGCAAGGAGAAGGAATTACGGCTCAGGTGATTCCCTGCAAGAGTCCACAAGCAAACAAAGGAAAATCAGGATCGGATGTAGCACTTTAAGTCCTGGATTGTCTGTTGGCACTACATGTGTTTTGGATTGTACACAGGATGGCAGTAGGTATTGGTTATTAAATTGCAAGGCATTTAAGACCATAAAGAAAGTCGCAACAGTGACATTTCCGACAGGATGAGACTTGGTCTCTCAGAAGTGAGAAACACCCATTCGCAGCACTGAAAACTAGAAAGAAACCATTTCAGATAATGTGCTGGCCCCCTTTGGACTCTTCATCATCCCTCTCATCCCACAAGCCGCAGCAGTTAAAATCAAATAGGCTTACGGTGACCACGCGCACGCCTGACAGCTTGGATTGTTTTTCATAAGATCGCTCCAAAACCGCTGCGTAGCGCCTGCAAAACACCCCGAGATGTTGAGCAAGGTGAGGTCCCAGATACACCTGGCTGGCCTGGGTTTGTGGTGCAGCAGCTTCTACCTGCCTGCACCCCAGGCAGGAGCCGGCAGCGCCAGGTGCCGTAGGGCGAAACTGAAACTGCAGGCCCTGCCTCAGAGCGCTTGCCATTTGCAACGCATTGGGAGTTTTCTTTCTTAGCAGTTTTGTGGCAGAGTAATTCACGTGAGGAAGGGGTGGGGTGGCAGGTTTGGTCCTGCATTAGCATACGCAGTTCTGGGACTGGGCTCACGTGGCATCTGTGTTGCCAAATTCTTGGTCCAAATAAGACTGGGTGGCTTGCGACTAGAGGACGTGCTGCATTTTTACCTAAGAAATAGAAGGCATCTAGTGAATAACAGCTCTAAGTCAGGCATCTTGCTGTGAGAAATGTTTTACTGCTGTGATACCATTAATGTTGACATTTAACTGCTCTATTTTTGGCAGCCTTTCCTCCAAATCCAAATTGAGCAAAGCATTGCAGGTCTTGCTGATAGGCTAAAATATAAAAAGAGAAAGAGCTCGGTTGTGCTGCATTGAGAAATTATATGGTTGTTCTTTGCCTATTTCCCCTGCGGGCTTCAGCTAATTTCTCAGCTATGGGCTGACGTCAATGCTGCCAACCAGCACTGAAGGCTACATTGGTCACTGTCAGCTACAAGCAGCTCTGCAGTGCTGTGCACACAGCGCCCGGCCCCTTCCTCCTACACCAGCAACGTGAAGTAAATCAGATTCGCTGCCCTCTTAAAAGGTAATAATCCCAGTTCAAATGTCACATTCTTTTACCGTTCAAATCCTTCCCAGAAGGACTCTTTCCGATGAAAAAGAAGAGTGGAAATAAGCACAGACACAAGGAAAAATATTCAGATGCCTCTGGCACAAGTAACTGCAACAGCAATTAATGTCACTTTGCAAATCAGAATGGGATGCACTCATAAATCAGGTTTTTAAGGCATACAGTTATTTCGGAGCATAAATGAGCTGCAGACTCAGTCCTGTACTCATAATTATTCATGCCTGCAGAGCTGTGGCTCAAACTGCAGAAAACCTTTTTATGGCTGAGCTAGGAACAGAACAACAACAACTGTGGGACTTTTACACAGCTGGATCTTGGTCCTAAATATAAGCATTGTTTGCAGAAAAATACTACAATTCAGTAGATACAGCCAGATTACCCCTTCCCTTCTGCTTGTTTTTGGTTCTGTTTGGTTTGTTTGCCTTTATTTTTTTTCTTTCCCCTTAAACAACACCTCCAGCATAAATAGAAAAATAAAATCTCGAGCTACATCCAACAGCAGTTAAAGCAGGGGAATAATGGTTGAATCAGTGCAGTCGAGTTATGTTTATAAGACACAGCCTGTCCCAAGCTAAGGGTCTGAAACTGAGTTAGTGTAGTTAAGACTGAGCGACTTCTGGAGTTCAAATCACTGGAGTATTTGCCCAGTTCCCTTACTCAGTCATCTCTGATGCCGCCTCCCTTTTGTTTTCAGGTCCTGTGTGGCCCGACCGCTCACTCCTGCTCCTCCTGCTCGCCTCAAGAACTCTTACAGGCTACGGCAAAGCATTCTGGGGACTGGTGTCTTTCTCCCCCAGCAGTCTTTGGGCTGCCTCTGTCCCTTCACAGTAAGTTTTCACAGAAGCTGAGATACCAATGCAAACTCAGAAATTTACTTGAGTTTTCACCATTTAACAATGGGCTCTGCTGCTTTTATGTCACTTGGCACTACCTTTTGTGACCACGTTAACTGCAAACAAACCCAAAGCTTCGGGTGATGCACAAAAGATGACCACAAATACGGCACAAAGAAACTGCACGTTATTTCAGAATGAAAAATAACGGCGTGTGATCTTCTGAGTCAGCACCGTGACCTTTCATCGATAGTGCATCTCTTGTCTAATGAGGCACGTTTGCCCAGCAGAGTATGTTTGTGTACTTAATTAATAATGAAGAAACGGTAATGATACGGTGCAGCCACCTCATCCCTGCTTCTGACTCGTCATCAAAGGTTAATGGGTTCAGAGCTGACCATTCCATGAGAAACGTGTCATTAACATCATAAAAATACCTTCCACTTACAGTCCCTCCATCCCAGTGCTTTATAAATGATACGGTGCAGATAGAGGGTGGCTCCTTGTTGGGGGTGAAGGTTTATGGCAGAAGAGACCAGACCCCAGACCCATCCCATAGGGTACCTCCGCTACAGGGATCTGCCGTAGGCAAAAGGGAGGAGCTGCTCTTTGGCAGCCCCTTACTGCTGTTGAAGGAAAAGGGCCCTCTCCTCTCCTGACCAGCAGAGGGGAAGCTTTCTACACCCAGCAGCTCTCCCGAGCCCTGCCCCTGGCAAGGGGAGGGAAGAGCAGAAGCAGCCAAAGAATAAAGAAGAGAGGTAGGACACAGATGGAAAAATTTTATCAGCCACGTACCTGTCGTTGTCCCGCCGCCCCCCCCCCCGCCAAACCCCGTCCCCGTTTGTGTGTGGCAGATGTAAATTTTAAAAATGACGATTACTTACCTGTCTCTTCTTTTCCACTGTGAACACCATTCTAGGA
>JAAGNO010024082.1:29518-40581 GCA_033439905.1 Ceryle rudis
CCTTTTCCTCCTCTCTGAGGTATTTAGCATTTCCTTTGAGTCACTGAGAACAAACAGGAGAGTCTGGAAACACCTGGGCATAGAAAACTTGCTGTGTGAGACGTTGTTTGAAGTCTCTGTGTGCAGCTTTTACTGGGCAGGGTCCTGCTCTTTTCTCTTCAAGGGTGAGACAAACCCAGGGCAGAGCAGGGCCGTGGGCTGTGCATCCTCGCCAAGAAGCCCAGATAGAGCATGTCAGGAACAGCCACATCTTAATTGCTCAGAGACCAAAATGAGTTCCTGATCCCTCCCCTCCTCTGACCACTAATCATTCACAGACCCAGCAGCCAAGTGGCACAGATGGCTGCAGGGTCTCATTTGTGTCCCAAGAGTGTGGACACTGTGGACCATCGTGTGTAAGACTTCAGAATGAGGCTTTCATAATGTGAAAAATGTATTTTACATGTAGCTGAGGGCACTGAGGAGGTGCAAAACCTGCCGGAATGCTGATGAAGGACTAGGAAGCATGGAGAGAACTGAATCTGGTACAAATTTGTCTATACAGGCTACTGGAGATGCTGCCCAGCCTGTACTGGTTTTCAAATGGTGCCTGAAACTGTGGAGGTGAGTGCTAACTGACAGAGGGCAAAATCACACTGGGGAGCACGTGGAGCAGTTGAATGCTTAGGACATTGACCTACATTGTGTGAGAAGCTGGACATGAGCCAACAATGTGCACTTGCAGCCCGGAAGGCAAATCACATCCTGGGCTGCATCTAAAGAAGCATGGCCAGCAGATCGAGAGAAGTGATTCTGCCCTGCCACTCGAGTGAGACCCCATCTGAAGTACTGTGTCCAGTTCTGGAGCCCTCAACACAAGAAGAACATGGGTCTGTTGGAGCAGGTCCAGAGGAGGGCCACAAAAATGATTAGAGGGCTGGAGCACCTCTCCTACAAGGACAGGCTGAGGGCGTTGGGGTTGTTCAGCCTGGAGAAGGCTCTGGGGCGACCTAAGAGGAGCCTTCCAGTACCTGAAGGGCACCTGCAAGAAAGCTGGAGAGGGATTGTTTACAGGGGCCTGTAGCAATAGGACAAGGGGCAATGGCTTTAAACTACGGAAGGGTAAACTTAGATTGGACATTAGGAAGAAGTTCTTTACCACGAGAGGGGTGAAGCACTGGAACAGGTTGCCCAGGGAGGTGGTTGAGGCCCCATCCCTGGAGCTGTTCAAGGTGGGGCTTGACAGAGCTCTGAGCAACCTGCTCTAGTTGAGGGTGTCCTAGTTGAGGATGACCCTGCTCACTGCAGGGGGTTGGGCTAGATGATCTTTAGAGGTCCCTTCTATTCCAAACCATTCTGTGATTCTATTGTATAGTGCAGATGCCATCAGCAGAGCCACGATCTGTGCATCAGAGCAATGGGAGAAAGGTGATTTGTCCGGGCAGCGCCTGAGATCAGCAAGGGGAGGCCAGAGTGGCACCTGGGATCCTGGGGAAAGGCACTCAGAAGAGTGCAGACTGGGCAAACGAGAGCGCACAGGTCAGTCTGCTGAGAAGAAAGGGGGTAACAGGGTAGAGGGAGGTAATGGGGGAAGGAGGGAAAAAAAATGCAGGTCTGGCAGTAGATAGGGAGGGGGTAGGACTGCTTTCCAGCAAATGAGGACTTAAATCTAATACCAGGAAGATGGTGATGGTTTGTAAACTGCTGCACTAGTAAAGGGTAGTGGAAACAGAGCTGCCTTTTATTTGAGAGGAGCATCTCTGCTGGATAGACATAGCCTAGACTGGAGATTCCTCCACGTCATATAAAATGATTTCCTGTATTCCTCAGTGGGATGAAACTTAGGCCTTAAAATGTTACGGAATAGAGATGAGGGCCTAGACCAGACAAGAGCTCGGTGTGTTGCAGGCATTCCTGGAGGAAAGAGCTAGGTCTGAGTCAGGCCAGGCACAGACACAACCTGGGCCTGGCAGGCAAACAGCCAAACTACCACCCTCCTCCAGCACAATCCTTTGTCCCTTCATCGGTGTTTTAAACCGGTGTCTCTTGACCGTGGGAGTGTTTTTCATCAGAGATTAATGATCCCACTTCTTATTTCCAATATATTGAAAAAATTGTAGAGGCACAGGTAGAGTTGCTGGCTCTGACTGGTCTACAGAGTTCTGTTTAAGCCCTATTTGAAGTTCGATTTCTGTGTCTGCTGAAAATGGGAACATACATCAGCCAGAGACTTAATTAAACATGCCATGGTCTTCCCTAAGAAGTAAACGCACCCCTACCAATCACAATTTAATATCAAAGGACCAAAAGCTGCATCCTTTTGTGCACAGCAAAAAGGAATCTTTTCCATTAGGCCTCTGAGGTGTCAGACGGTTGCTGCTGCAGCCACAAGAGTGTAAACACCCAATACCTGTCCCAAAACTGAGCTTGGAAAAAAGACACCACTCAGCAAGTCTGGTACCTAGCTTCTGGCCTATTCATTTCCCTTGGGAGTGAATCTTCCAGCCTTTGTGCCTGGGGACAGCTTCAGTCTCCAGTTTTGTGGCTACGACGACTATGGCAGTGTACTGTGAAAGGAGGTGACCTGCATTCGTGGAATGGGAGAGTGGGGCTGTGTCCAAGTGGTGTACCTTACATTGCCAGCGAAGTAGGTCAGTAAAACTCACCTTGTACCGAGGACATACAAAGAAACCAGTCGCTATTTACACGGTCGAATGAGTTTTCCTGGTCCTCAGATACCAGTCTTACCAAACGGGTGTATTTAAAATAGCACAGATTCCTTGCACGTTAAAGACGCAGAAGTCAGGCTCTGACATTCAGAGTTCTGTAAACAACTGTGCCAGTGAGTATTTTTTGATAAGCCACAGTTACACTTTTTAATGGTGCTTTTTTGAATGGAAAAAAAAAAATAAACATAGCTGAGGCTAACGGTGTTCTCTGATTGTACATGATGACAGCAGCATCTTTTACTGATGCGATACTGAGAAATGAGTTTTGGTGGGATTTGTTTTTTCAATGAAATTCTAAACATAGTAAATGCACAACCGAGAACTGCAACACTATTTTAAACCCGCCACTGCAGTTAACTAAAATTGATCTCTCTAACAAGTGCTAAAAATAGAAAGAAGAGAGCACACAGTGACTTTTCATATTGCTCCCTGCAGGCTCCTTAAATACGGGTGAATATGACCTTCACGCAAAGCTGTCCCAGAGCGTGGGACAATGAGTGATATTTCACATTCCACTGCTCTAGAACAGGAATTGATTTATTACCCAGCTAGCCGGGGAATTCGTTTACATGTTTCCATTTATAACACTGCTGCATCAAAGGAAAAAACCAACCAACCAACAACAAAAAAAAAAAAAAAAAAAAAAAAGAGGTTTTTTTGTTTTTCTTTTATTCAGCACTTTAGAAGCTAAGCATCAATTCTGGCACTATAGTGCCAAGTGTTGCACCTGACAGCCCTTTTCTAGGGGCCTTCCTGCTGAAGGGGAATAAACCACCAGAATCTCTGATTCTCTCCTGATATTTATTCCCCCCGCCCCGGTGAGAGATCTCATATAAAAAAAGATAAGAGATATTCCTGCAAACCTTGTGAATCACGAAACATCTCTTCCTGCACCCCACGCACGTCAGCTCTGGGTTGCTCTGGTGCAGTTACACAAAAGCCCCACTGATAAGATGTCTGCAATTGGAAGCTGGTCTCAGAACAAGAGAGCAGCTGGGGAGAAAACAATTCTCTCATCCCACAAGAATTTCGAAAATAAACTCTGATAAATTTTCATGAGCTCACCCCCCAGCTGTTATTAGATTGGAGCTGAAGTGCATTATTTCAATATGAAAATTATTTAACAAGCTATTTTTTTTTTCCTATGGTTTACAAATGTAAAGTAGACAACTTCTAAATGATATTGCTTAGATCTGAAACTGGAATGTTTTCCATGTTGATATTTTTAAAAGAGGATGCTTTCACAGCTTTGGAAAAAAAACCAAACCCAACAACCTACTTGTAAAGATGACAAGTAAATCAAAAGTAATACTGCCCTATCAAGAGTTTTGGGTTCACCAGATGAGCGTTTTCTAAGGGAAAGCATTATTTTGAAAATACCAGCTAGTTTCAATCCCTGGCATTGCTCGAAGATGGGAAGACAGAAGAATGTCTATCTGCATTAGCCATTGACATCTACCCTAATTTGGTACAGGCTACAGTTAGCCCATTCCTTCTGCACACAGCTTTCGAAGGAAAATGGGTAATCCCACCAGAGCACTCTCACCAGGACTGGGGAATGGCAGTTCTCTCGCAACAAACCTGTTAACAGGAGGGGTTCTCCACTCTGGCGGAGACGCAGCGATGCCTCAGCATTTGGGGAGCTATTCTGCATCTTGGCAAGCAGTACCGAGCAGATGTGATTTAAAGCAAAAACTCCTCAAGTTCATGGACAAGCATTTGTCCAGTCCCCATACAAATCATCCGTTGTCTCATCCAAGTGCAAACCCAAGCACGATAAATTGTGTAAACAGGCTTTGACCCGCTCTTCAATCAAACAGCACTCACAAGCTGCAGGTAAGATATAAACCTGTACGTACACACAGTAAAACTCACTCTTAAGCAGAGAGCCAGTTGACACATAACCGAAATCCAAAGCTTTAAATGCAACTTACGGGCCTCACCCCAACTTCCTCTACACTGCTATTTCTCATGTGCTTTTTCTGACACATTTTCACACAAGGATCACAAACTTACCTGGTCCTAGCTTAGAAACTGCATAAAGGAGGTCGTAGTTGATGACAGGTGTTGCATCATCTATTGGTTGCCACCCTACAGGTGGGGAGGCTGGAGGCGAGATGAGAAACTGTTTTGCAGGCTGTGGTGGTGCCAAATGAAGCTTGTCTCCATCTGTCTCGGAGGTCTGAATCTTTAAAGCATGATAAATACATTGTTTAGTATAGGATGGGTAAATGGTATGATTACTCAAGTCGTACACTTCTACCAAATGCCACCCAGGAGGGGATTCAGCGTCAGTCTCAGCAGAGAAGGCCTGGAGATTAATTTCATCTCAGCCTTACAGATGGTTCCTCTACAGTAAATACACCGTGGGAGGCTGTTATATGAGCAAAGCTGCAATGCTTGTGCCTATTGTATATGTCCTCTGAGGATAAAGGCAAAGCTTTGGTATCCACAGCTGCTAGTTCAGAGATTTTTGAGGCTGAAAAGATATTGCTGTGATCCAGTAGCCTAAACTCCTAAAGATAGACATTAGACATGAAACCAGTAGCTCCTGCACCAAGGCCTTATCTGCAACTTCGGAAAGGTTTCTGAAGATTTGATTTCTTTAGGCAAAGTTCCTTAGCAATTTGCAACTAAATGTTCTCATTTTATTTCCATCTTAAATTATCTAGTTTAATTCTTGCTTTTTCTCTGCTATATTAAAGAAGTCTCGACATAAATGAATTATACAGCAGCAAGTTTACAACCAGCTCAAGCCCAGAAGCAATAAAGTGCCTTTTCATGACAGCAAGGCTGAGACAGCACCCTGCTATACTGGAATGGGTTTGGCAAAGAGCCAGTTTGGGTCCCTCAGCTCCATATTCCCCGCAACTGCTAGCTCTGGAAAGGCTTTTTTCTGTCTGGCTCAGGCCCATATAAACATGAGCTGCTCCAGACACCGAGCTGCTTCCACATATTCATTCCCTGGACACAACTAAGAGGCTCTTTTAAGACCACATGCGCTGGAGAGCATAGTGAAGATACCTAAATGGCTTTGCAGGAAATCAGCTTAGACGGGGAGAATAATCACTGTTATGCACATTTTTCTCTTTCTTCTGTTGTCCCAAGTTTCCTATTAACCTCTCCGCTGTGCAGTTCGAGTGAAATGATTCTCAGATCTGCTTAACAGAAAGTTTTGAAGCCTTTCAGAAAAATATCAGAGGCAGATCTAGGAGATTGAGGCATATAAAATAGGCTCAGTGTAGACTGTCAACACTGAAATCCAACTGTAAGATCTTCTGAACTCTTCTAACCTATTAAGCATATTTTTTTTTTCCCCACAGCTGTAGTTTCTTCCCGAGGTTCTGTTTCTGCCTAGGCTCAAAACAGCTCCTATTCTGACCAGGCTTTAGAGGCTCAAAACTTAATTGCCTCTTTGGTTTGACTGATATCTTCAGATGAGCCTGCCCTTCACCTAAGGCCTCTAATCTGACAGCTCAGAGCACGTTTAGATTGCTTACAAGCAGTAGAGAGTATATCCCATAAGGCACAGCAACACATTAAAATACATTCCGAAGAGGCGGTGGTTGGGTTCTCAACCTCCCTCGCCTTCCTACAGCCTGGCTGGGGTCTAGAACTCACACAGCCTGTGGGACATTGGATGTGGAGCTTAGTGCCACGGTCTCGCTGATGTCACGGTGTGGGGTCATAGGCTGGACTTGACGATCTTGGAGGTTTATTCCAGCCTCGGAAATTCTGTGTGACGTCTGGATTCTTTCACCCTTGGCTTCCAACAGATGGATATAATCCCCTACGCCCCCAGGCTGGGGTATTCTTCTCACCCTGCTTTCTTCCTTTTACTTGAATTTACTGAATCTCCTTTAGAAAACTCAGACACGAGTTGAAAAAAAACCAAAAGGGCAGGAGGAAGCCTGACTGTGGCTCGGGGTTGTGGTCAAATAAGTAATTCTGCCCTACTTTTTGGATGAATTTATGATACTTTACATTACCAGGCTTTTTTTTTTTTTTTTTTGTGGTTAGTTTAGAGTTACCCAGAGAAAATACCCAGTGCTACAAATCAGCTCTCAGCTATGTACCTTCTATGTGTTCAATAAGCAACTTGGGTCCTAAGTGGTCCTTTAAATTTACTGCAGACCCACTGGACAGGTACAGCTCAGACAACATAAGGATGCTGAAGTCACCTTTTAGCCAAGGGATTTGGCATGGGGGAAACCTTTAGTACTTTTATTCAGTGTTACCCTGCAATATTTCTATAAAAGCTTTGTACTGACATAGAACCAAATACCAGATTTCATTACCTGTGCAAAATACAACTTCAACTTCTTCCCTCTGAACTGTGTTTCATGCAGCTCTATTCTGGCACGAGCAGCTGATTTGGGACTACTAAAATTTATCCGCACGCGCCTGAAGCTTTTGAACAGCTGGAATGTCACGCAGTCATCGTAGGCGCGGAACAAGCCTTCAAATTTTTCCTGCAAATGAAAAAGAAATAATGCTGAAGGTTAACCTTGTGCTCTGTCACATCAGTCTGTGTCAAAGGACTACCAGGAACTCGACAACTGTTTAACCAGGAAGTTTCAGCGGGCGGCCTGTGGGTGTGGGGGTTCACAGACTAAGAAAAGCTGTGTGAAAAGAAACTAAGGAAAGCACTGAACTCTGCAAAACGTTGGGTGGAAGGAGCCTTCAAATTGAGATCCCAGCAGCTATTGCACCTCTCGTAAAAGTCGAGCAAAATTGTGACAGTGGCTTAGAAAATGAAGCTGAAAAGGGCATATGACCGAAAATACCAGACAACTGTGGTCTCTGTACAAAAACACTGCGCTGAACTGCAGCGAATCAGCAGACAAAAGCTGTAACCGAGGGTTGTTTTCACATCAACACTGCAGGGTCATTTTGTGTTGCATGGTCTGTTTTTTTCTGGAGGTTTTGTCATTTAAGTACCTGGTGCAGATGTACACTCATTTCTTGAGAGTTCCTGTAGCAGCAGGAAAAACCAAACAGGTCACTGAAAACAGTGACCTGTCCAAAAGGCAAATTTCAGGCTTAAAAATGAAACTGTAGAACTCCATGTTCAAAAGCACATGAAACTTTATCTTATCGATGTTTACAAGTCTCTGAAGGATGGGTGTCAAGGGGATGGGGCCAGTCTCTTTCCAGTGATGCCCAGTGACAGGATGAGGGACATAGGGCACAAGCTGGAACATAGGAAGTTCTATCATGACGAAGAACTTCACTGTGACAGAGCCTGGAACAGGCTGCCCAGAGAGGTTGCGGAGCCTCCTTCTCTAGAAACTTTCAAAACCCAGCTGGATCTGTTCCTGTGTGGCCTGCCCTGGGTGATCCTGCTCTGGCAGGGGGGCTGGATTCAATGATCTCCAGAGGTCCCTTCCAACCCCTAACGTTCTATGATTCTATGCTTTGAACAGGAGGAAGAACTTCTTTCCTGTGAGAGTGACAGAGCCTGGAAGAGGCTGCCCAGACAGGCTGTGGAGTCTCCTTCTCTGTGGACTTTCAAAACCCACATGAACATGGGGCAACCTGCCCTCGGTGACCCTGCTCTGTCACGGGGGTCAGACCAGATGATCTCCAAGGTCCCTTCCAACCCCTACCATTCTGTGATTCTGTGACACAAATATGGATTTATTTTTATTTCTTAACGAGTGTGCCCCAGCCCTAGAGATCAAGGGAAGTTCAAGGTACATTAGCAGCCCAGGAGGATCAGGCTGTTTCTGCAGTTTCTCTGTGAACTACACACACACAGAGGACTAGTTCCACATCAGACGAAACCAAATTCCTTAAAGGAATTCTGACAGACTTGCACAGGTCTTTTTATTCACACATTTTATGAATTTTCATTCATAAAATATTAAGACTGAAAGAGAGCAGTTATTTTGTCTAGCCTTTTACTCAGATTTTCGACTGCCATCCAGCGAGTCTCCCATACAGTCCTAAAATTTTTACTACTGCAACTAAGACTTGAAATCTTCGAAGATGGAGAATCAGCCCGAGCAAAGCCTCCTCTTTTAGGATAAAAAAACCTCTTAAATAACAGTATTTGAGATGATTTGCCACACCATTTCATATGCTGAGGATTTTTGTGTCATGGGTTTGTATGATTACAATAACCTGACATTTTCTTTGATGCATCTGCAAGCAAGCACAATTTCACATGTTTTAAAATATAACTTCTTTACTTCTCATCCAGGAAAACAATTTCTTATCCCTTAAAGTGGATAACTGGTAGAGGCAGCAGCAGAAGATGAAATAGAAAAATGCATTTTACGTAATCTCATCAATACTTTAGTTCTCATTCGTTGATCTTAGGATCAAGACAAAGAATCCAGAACTTCTTAGCAAAATGTATCCTGGAGTGCAGTGAAGCTGCCTCAGGGAGCACTATCGGCACCGTGGGAGCACCTACCGTCAGCACAGTACTTTTGCTAAAGAGTTAACCAGGAAAACAGACCAGTTTTGTAGCAAGGAGTATGAAGCATTAACAGGCATGTATCAGATCTCCTTTCATTCGCTGCCAACTCTGTGGTCTCCTTCCCCATAACTGATATTCCATCCCTGGCACCCTCTCAAAGGAACCTCCCTGTGGTCTATTAAGCTTTCATGATTTTCATTTCATTTTGCCTGACCTCACTCACCTCTTCCTCTCACCGCAGGAGATTCCTGGGAGGAGGGAAGAGGGGAGACTGCTCAGTGGCTTGGTTGAGGGTGAGTAAAGGCACACAGCAATCCCACAGACAGCGTGAAGTGATAGGTTTGTACAAGCGGGTCCAGTCATACCACCTAACGTTCAAATTGTCAACACTGTCAACATTTCACACCCCAGAGTTACGGTTTTTAACTGCTTTGCTTACAATCCTGCAAAATTCCGTCTTCCTGAGCAGATGTCTACAGCCAGTGACATTTGTATAAAGGTCAGCCAAAAGCAGCAGTCATCTCAGTCCTGTCCTGTCACAACCTGCAACGATTTTGATGCTATAACCTTCACAACGACCAGGGGACCAGGGCTGGGGGAAGGGAGAGAGAGAGAGAGACAGGGGACCAGCATATGTGTAAAGTAGGATTTACAGAGCATTTAGAAACACATATGCCTGTGTATAATCTAAATAAAAGATAACAGTACTTAAAGCTTATGTCTTCATGTTACCTTTAATACCCATTTCAGACTTCTTCAGTATTTGTTTTTTAAAAACACCTTAAACAAACTTAAATATATATATATATGAGATATCAGTGTATTTCTTTTCTATATGTACCTAGATATACGTATATGATGGTGGTATTAGAACAAGCTAAAAAGCAGCAGCAAGATGAACACTGAATATAGTCCCCTATAGTAGCTCTCAGTTTTCCTCAAGTCAATAATAAAATCATTCATCATCTAAAAAGAAAAATATATATATATTTCACCAACTATGGAAGAAGTCACACGTGGACTTGTCTGGACACTGGAATATTTATCAGGAAACAGATTCTCCCTGGATGGACACAGCAGTATTTTCCTGGAGCTGCCCGCTGTGCACAGCGTACACGGCAGCCCAGGACCTGCACCTTGGTTAGGGACACGCAGCAAAGGAAGGGAAGATGAGATTTCAAACGTGGTTCTGAGAACTGTGAGCACGGGGAAAGTTCTGGGTGCATTTCTGGACAATACTGAGATGCAGTCTCATTAGGCACCGAAAGGGACAGATGGAAGCATCTCTAAATAAAGCTGATTAAGTACTGGACACCGGTTGTAATACTGGGAGGACATTAAAGCTCTACAGACTTTATTCTGCTTACTTTTTAATTTGATACCGGTGCAGCTTTAGAGATTGAGCTTTGATTAACGCTCCTAAAAATGCCGTGGGGAGGGGAGAAATGAAGGCTTCTGTTTGAGGGCTCTGTTAACACAGGGCACTCTATCCCCAGTGGGGACACATCTCCTACACCCACTGAAACTGCATCTCTCAGTAAAAAGATTCACACATCTGAATTTTTTCTCTGTTTTCAGCTGATAATAATAATGACCTCAGCAAAGGTCATTAATCACCAACTGCAGTTAATGGCCCTCAGCTGCATCTTGAGCCATCTCAACTCGATATTAAATCCCAGGAAAAGGCCTTCTGCCTTAATTGCTATTGCCTGTGACTTCTAATATCTGCTGAATGGACTTATCTGGATAAAAGTCTTTCAGAGTCATTCCAATCTATAAGAAAATGTATCATATACATTTTAAAGAGCTAAGCAAATTCTCTCCCTTTCAAGTATGGTGGATAAATTATTCAAGACTCATAATCCTCTCAATTCAAGACTTTTAAAGAGCTTTTAGGATTCGGTATTTTTAAAACAGGGGTAGAATGA
>JAAGNO010024082.1:40681-71026 GCA_033439905.1 Ceryle rudis
CTTTAAAAAAAAAAGTCTTTAAACTTCCAGAATATTTCTAAAACTTCTGGAAAAAAAAAAAAGTTAAGCAGCAGTGTTGCTACTTTTTAAAAGTCAAAATGCAGAAAGTCATGAGTTGTGCATTTCTTTCTGGGATTTTGGCACATCTTCATCCATCCCAGGTACGTCTCTGAGACCTAATTAACGCTCTGGTAAATGTGAGTAGCCTTCATTTGACCAATACAGCAGAAGTTCTCACTTCTCCATCGTGGGCTCCACGTCCTCTCCTCATCCTGCTATTCCTTTGCGCAACACTGGGCACCTCTCCCCAGTTTGCTCCTGTCACCTTACGTCAGCTCCCATCACCCATTATTTGTCACCTTTAGCAGTTACTAGAGGGTTTTTTTTAATTAACAAAATTAGTACAAAATAGGAACATACTAATAAAGTCTGCTGATTACTCAAGCTTGATTGTTATCATTTATGACAGCCAACGCAGAGGACAAACAGAGCACCATCCAAGGAAGAAACGAGCACTGGACTAACAGACACAAGCTAAAAGCCTCTGAGTACAAGGGCAAAGCTGCGTACTCCTGGACTCGGAGCTATTTCTGCCACTAAATGGGAGCTCACCTGGGAACCAAGATCCTGTAAGTCACACAATAAAAGCAAATTGGTGAAATGCAGCCATAAGGAGGCAAATAAAACACTGGTTGTATCTGGAAAAGTATCAACAACATTACAGAGAGCACTATTACAGCTCCTTAAAAGTGCAGGTTTTGCTGCCTGTATCCCTGACGGATGAAGCCAAACAGGAATAGATTCAGATAAAGGCAGCAGGGAATGAATTTACTGAATAAGAAATGAAAATGCTCAGCTTATTTAGCAAAACAAAGCAAAGCCCGAGAGGAGACGGGACAATCATCAGTAGTTTATCAGAGCTATATAAAGACTTGAAGATGGTGTTGATGTAAATCAAGTGGAAGCAACTGGCATCAATAGGCTTAGACTAGAAGTTAAAGAAGGTTTCAAACATCAGAGTAATGATCCAGAAACAACCTTCCCATTACAGCAGCCATGGCGAATGATTTTTTTTTTTTTAATTTTTTTTTTTTTAAGAGATTGAATTTGGTTAGCTCATGTGAGGCACTATGACAAAGTATGGACACGACAAGCATTGTAAAACACGACTGCCTGAATTAGCAAGTGAATTGGGTTCTGACACAGTAAGTTCCCGTGATTTATTTCCAAACATTTCTTTCCTGAATAGCTCCACTGGTATTGTGCTCAGTCAGGACAAAAGCCAAGGCCTAATTCAAATCAATGGAAGTCTTTCCACAGACATCAGTGAGCTTTGGATTACAGCCCTAGAACCCTGAATGCAAATTACATTTTATTATTCGATATGTTTACTCTCATTATTACCCTTGTTACACATTTGATTTAGGAGCTGGCCGTGATTTAAAACTTTAGTCTAACCCTTTTTCCTAGAGTTTTGCAAGAAAATAAAGCAAGTGGTTTTCCCATTTTATTTTTCTGTTCATTTCTGTAACAGATAAGCCAAGGAACTAACTGTATACAATGGAGAAGCTGCTGCAAATTATTTCATAATATACAGTTATGAAATATGTTTTTCCTGAAATTAGATAGAAGCTTTCCTGTAAGAACTAAACTCATCTCTCCCAGTCAGATGTTTTCTGATTCCACACAGCCACACTGGTTGCAACACTGCACAACTCTTGTGTGGCATGAGAAGAATCGGAGGAGAGGGCAAAGGAGAAGAGGAGAAGAGGAAAAGGATCAGAAAATGCCTTGAGTTGGAAGGGACAGTAAAGATCATCTGGTTCCCACCCCCCTGCCGTGGGCAGGGACACCTCCCACTAGACCAGGTTGCTCAAAGCCTCATCCAGCCTGGCCTTGAACACTTCCAGGGCTGAAGCATCCACACCTTGTTTCAGTGTCTCATCACCCTCGCAGAGAAGAGCTGCTTCTGTGCACCAAGGAGTCCAGTAGCAAAACCATTCTGCCAACAGATTAATTCCCGGCTTATAGCAAAAAGGATGGGCATAGTGGGTAATTCAAGGGGGAATAAAGGAGTCGCTGAAGTGGCACACATTTCAAAAAATAATAATACAGCAGCCTAGAAAATACCATCGGGAAGTGATTTGAGGCTTGGGATAGGTCAACGCCACGTGAAGGGTTTTGTAACGACCTAACCTGGACATTGTGTATGGCTCCTGTCCTCCAGGATTAAGGAAAATGGAGGGAAGCTGGAAGAGCAACAGAAGACAACTGCAAGGATGATCAGAGAAGGGGCGAGCCCATCACAGGAGGTCAAGGTAGAAAAATCTCACCTTGGGAAACAGAAACTCGGGTACAATGTGTTTTGTGCTACATCTAAGTATACGGAAAGCAGTAAATGATGTGAAGGGAAAATAATTATCTGAATGAAGGTAACCAGCAGCACTAGTATGAAACAGACTGCCCATTAAAAGATTTAGGCTCAAACCGAGGAGGTTACTTAACACTAAACCCTTACAATTTCAAAATGCCATTGGCCCAGGAGTAGCAAAATTACTAATAAGGACAGGCAGAAAAGATTAAAGGACAGCAGTAGGCATTTCTGAAAGTCTAAATAAATACATAGATAATTGAAAAAAGAAGAGGCTCTAATTTGTCTACACAGAACTTTAAAGAACAGGGTGCTTTGAACAGTTATTTCATGAGCCACAGGAAAAAAGCAAGCAGATTGATGGAACTCACGTGAAAATTCCTTAAATGGCAAGAACTCCTGCTAGGAGCCAGTGTAAACAGCAGCCTAACTGATGATCAAATTATCTGCTTCTAAAAACATAAAACTTACTGGGAAGCTTTGAAAACACACAGGAAAAAGCACTATCGGTTCTCAGTTAAAATTCCAGGAGTGCTGAAAAGGGAGGAAGTATCTTAAACTGGTTATGATGAATATCAATAAAGTGCTCCCATGGTCTTGTCCTCATGTCTTTAAGAAATAGCAGGAGGATAAAATACAAATTTATCATTCAGAGATCACCTTAAGGCACAGGTGTTGAGGGTCTAAGCTTTTTATTTCACCTTCCACTGAAAGCAGCTGTAGCCAAGAGCTAAGATCTTCCAACTTCCTCCTCACCAGTGGGACAGGGTGTTATTTGAATACAATATTCTGACTGAATCTGACCGTTTGAATGTTCGTTTGCAGGAAGTTTCTTCTGCTATGAAAGGGAAACCTTCATACATTCCCGGAAGTGAAAATGGCATCAAAATAATGCAGTAGAAAAAAAACCCCCGTGTCCTACCACCTGTCATTCACCAGGGTACATTTTAAGACTGTTAACATTTCTACATTTGAAGGGGGGCAGGGAACAGGGAAAACTGGGTTGGTTTTTTTAGGTAACCAGAATTACAGAGTACTCTGCAATGACTGCCTGGCTACTGTACTGTCTAAAGGAGTGTTTCTCACCTTGGAACAAGGTGCAAAGTTTTGCTCCTCTCTTCCTGAAGTTAAGAGTAGGGCTCTATTGAGACAGGGGTGAAAAGAGCATGGGTTTATTTATTTCTATTATACACAGCACTAATTATCCTCTTCCAAAACTGCACAGTTGTCTCAGTACACGAACAAATCAACCCAGGTTTGCTACCTCAGTTCATGCAGTCCGTGCTTGGCTTTCTGTTGTTTCTAAGAGATGAAGGTCAGGTAAATTGTGAGCCAAAGATGAAGTGAAACAGCACAAGCCAAAATACATTTTAAGGCTGGGCTTTGAGATGGGCAGGTCAATACAAAAATGCATTAAATCTTATTCTCTGCAGTTAAATTAAAACCAATTTGCTTACACTACTGCAATCCTGTTAATGTTAGAGGGAGTCCCAATACCTTCAAGTTTTAGTACGTATTATTATGTTTACATTTTGCATTCCAGACAAGATGTTAAGTGACCTCATTGCTCTGCACTTTGCAGTGAACCAACCCCAAACAGAACACACGCTGGCCACCAAGCGGGTCTGCACCCAGCCCTGCTCCACGGCTCACACGTGCTGCCACGTTCCCCTGGCACACAGGGCTGTTCTGGAGGCACCGGCATAGAACTTTTAGATCCTGAAGATCCCCGTGCCCTGGCTTTTCCCTTCGCTTTGTGCCAAAATCATTCTGACAGCAGAAATATTTGCTATAATCCTTACTCCTTATAGATGCAGTGTTTCGGTCCAGGGAGAGACTTTGAGAAAGTATAGCAGACGTTACACAGTGCGGTACAGATGTCTGTAATTCATCATCTCACCAAAACCTGTGATAACAAAAATCGGTAGGAAACTGAAAGAAGCTTGATGGCTCACCTCACAGCGGGACTGAGCCATCCCTCACTACCACTCCTCCTGCATAAGGACAGGCCACCAAGGCACGACAGCACTGCAGTAGCCCTGCAAACCTCCTGGTGAGCAAACCAGGACAGACTCGCCTCCTGAAAAAAAAATCAGCTGAACTACATAAATTTATGTTCGGCTTCCAACTCATCAGCACAACAAAAGGTACAGAGATAGTATCTGCCCCAAAGCTTAATGGAAAAGGCATTCACATCTCAGAAGAGGCTGACAAATGTCAGGGGCACAGAATTTTGCTGTGTTGCCTTTTCTGTTTTTAACCAGCTCACATCCCTGTTTACCTCAATGTGACGCACATTCCTCCCGCTTAGCTCCAGTGATCTGGAAACCAAAGGCTCCTTCAAGATGAAATAAATTGTTCTTGTGGCAATGCCAAGGGGGTGATTTAATATAGCTTGGAGACTTCTCAATTCAATTTCACACCCAACGATTGAGCTAAAAGAAAAATCCAGACTTTTACATTTCTTTTTTATATGAGCACTAGTATTTTATGGTATCACCAGAAACAGCTTTTCTGAGCACTCCGTATTTGAAGCACTCCAGTTCCAGATGCCATATTAGCTCCCTGAAACGCTGGAAGTGCCGTTTCCAGCCGGCTGGCCAAGTGCACATTCTCTGACCAGATCAATTAGTTTCATGCCCAGTTCTGTAGAGACACGGTCTTTTGTTCTCCGAGAAGCTATTTTTGATTCCTGTGCTGGCTACGGCTTTGTTACATCACTCAATACTTTCTTTTTCTTTTTTACTCTTCTGCATCATACTTGGCAGTGAAAAAAAACAAAAAAAAAATCCCAAAAAACAAGAACAGGTTTGTGGAGGATTTAATGCAATTCCTGTTTTCAGAATAACAGCCTCACATTTTGGCTCGAGAATGATAAAAATAATGCTAACAACAAAGACATGAAGAAAAAAACCCAGGCTGTCCTGGGGAAAAAAAAAAAGAAAAAAAGCCTTTTTTTGATTTAAGAATTCCAACAATAACTGAGTAGATAAAGTATGCAGTGAACTCCAAGTTGCTCATCTGCACTGGCTTTAAGAATGTACATAGTACAACACTAGCTATCGGTTTTGCCTCGTTGCTGCAAATGTTTAAGCCCAAGGATTAACTGGTAGCACAAGGAACAAATTACTGTGTATATGTTTAGCCAGTTGCAGCAATTTCTAAAGTTCCTATTATTTTAATTTAGTAAACAGAACTAAGGAAGAAAACCAACCTTAATTAGTTTTTACCAATAGCTGCTATGTTTGTATCACTGAGGGTGTTCTAATAGGAGCAGATCTCGACAGCAAAACAGTTGGTGCTGAGAACTTTCTGATCAGGTGCCATGGACTGAATGCCCATTAGCAGTTGGAGCATGTTTGGCACACTACTGGAGAGCATCTTCTATACTAATTCTGTCTGAAAGATATCCAGTTCATGAACTGCTCTGTGAATGAAAAGCACAGTTAATGAAGATGTGCAGGAAACTCGGATTGAAGTTCGGCATTATGAGAAGCTGCGTAAAATAAGGAAAGCTACATAAACATCCATCTTTTTACCATACTACTTGTCATTTATCTTTGACAACTTAAGTTTCATCTCCTCAATGCTTCTGAGGTATCCCACTGTGCTGTGTGGTGATACTGAGGTGATGACACACTCGCTTATAGTCACAGTGCCCACTTTGGGCAACCATGGGAGCAGCAGCAGTGTTTCCATAACTCATTCGGGAGCATCTTACTTCTACAAGCACATAAAACCCCAGACAGTAGTAAGAAAGCTCAGTCTCTTAAAATTCTGTTACTGAGCCTGTTGAAGTGACACCTCTGTTGCTGTCGGTGACGCAGAATCAGGACCTCACTGAACAAAATGCTAAATGCAAGAATGAAATATAATAAAGAGAACACTAAGAGCTGAGAAAGTTTGTTTTATTTATACTCTTGGAGCTGTAATGTTGTAAGAGAACCATAAAATACATACTATTCATTCCCTGTCTCTGTCAGCCCAGTTAGACTAGAAAAATAAGCCAGGAAAAGCCATAGGACAGCTTAAACAAATAAAATGCTCGCCTTGCCCATTCCTGATTTCCAATTCCACCTACAGCGACCAACATTTGAGCGGTTCAGCCGTTTCTCATCCCAGTCGTGGGGAATGCTTTTCCCTTCCCAATCCCCAACAACTGCAAACTGCACAACATGACTAAAAATACAGTTTCAACTTGTCTGGATTTAGAAAGGACGTTGAGAATTTTGAAAGCGACTGGTAAATAAAAAAGTAAATAATCTACTCTCATGCTTCTCCGTAAATGGTATTGAAGCATCAAAAATGGTACAAAGGAAAACTATTGATCCACCAATGCACATCCTCAGAAATATAGTAAAAAAACCCTCAAAATTCCTGCTGAAATGTAGCGTCAAGTGCAAAGGAAACCAGTCTACCTGGAGACAAAAAATGTAGGAGTCAGTTTTCATTCACGGCATCAAGCCTTGCTTTGCAACTCTGCACTAAACCAGGAAACCAAGAGGCTCCTGGTGTCCCCTCTTGCCTGCCTCCCCACCACTGCAGCCCACAGTCAGTGGGCAGAATCTGCAGCCCTGCGACCACCGTCTAACGCTCTGCTTGTATTGTTTGACTGTTTCTCATTCTTGCCAGTCTGTCTCGACCATCTGTCACTCCTTGTCTTACACTTCACTTGCAAATTACTCCAGCAGGTCTGCTGCTGTCTGTGTACATCTGAGCAGCTCTGAGAAGCTACAGCCTCTTCGAATGGAGTCTCTTTGGGCAGTAACAATACATCAAGGACAGGAACTCGCTGCCTCCAGTTAAGTGGCTGAATGGAATCTGGAGCAAACGTACAGAACTACCTGTGAAGAGTGTTTCAAGCTTCATGGTATACGAAAAAAAGGATCAGAAATAAACATGTAAGGAAGGGGTAAAAAGAAAACTAAGGAAAAAAAAAGATAAAGTCATCCTTGGGCTGGAAAGGAGCAAAGATGTACAGAGAGGAGACTTTCTGCTTACAAATGTGACAGAGGGATATGGGGAACTCTTCCTAGGATCCATTTCAGCCCTGTTCTGACCTCTTCAGTCTCTCGCACACCCAGCTCAGTGTGGCTGGTGGAACAGGAGCACACTGGTCACACAGCCACACATTGGACCTGAACGGATGCCACACACAACTCAAATTTTACCTGATGGGCCAACATAAGGATTTGAGGCTCCGGGGTCAGATGAGACATTTACACCATAGCACAGCGTTCTGCATTCTGTGCTTGCTTAATACAGCAAATCCCTTCACATCTTGCTAAACAGGAGAGTTCAATATAGTTTTAAAATACATTAATTGTTCTAGTTCCTAATTTCACTGTAAAACAAGGAAGTGGCCTAAGTGGGGAAAAAAATAAATAATGGCAGAGGAAAATAAGGTGAAATAAACAACCTTAAAACATAGTTCAGAACTCTGGCATCTCTTTTAAATTGAGATTGAGAAAAAAATACGTTGACTTGCTTCAATCTCTTAAGCAAAATTATTTCCAGAAAAGGCTTTTATGATTCATTAAAGTCTCCTTCTGTCTCTCGCCAGTGAAAAATCCATTTTCATCAGCAGTTCTTTATGTATATTTTCTTTTTAACCTATTTTGCTCTTCATAGGCCTTCCTTCACTAATTGTTTATAAGAAAACATTTGAGCTTGATGGATTTATCTGAAAAGGAAAAAAAAAATATTTTTTTTTTTTTATTGTGACATAGGGTATAGACTTTCCTCACGACAGGAATTGTGCTGCCAAAGAATGGAAAGACACCCGTGTGCGTATATATGATAACTACAGGTAATAGGCAGTTCCTCCCAACTTCAAATGGCAGAACTCCCATAGTCTAAAATATTTATATATTGTACTGAAAGAGGCAACTCTAAAAGACTGCAAGTATCTCATTCTCCCACACTCACTGATTTGGTGCCCTCAGATGAGCTAATAATCTGCTGGGTATAATTGATCTTAGTGCTGCTAACACTCTGAAAGGTTTAACTGTGAATTTGATTTTGCAGACCATGGCAGAAAATAGATGGAAAGCATTTGCCTAAAGAGAGATGAAACACTCTTTCCTCCATGCTGCTTCTGTGTTGCCACTGTAAAACCCATTTCAGCATTGTCCTACAAATAAAGAAGATGCTTTCCACTCTGAATGAAATTCAGTGTAAAAATAATGTGCTTGAAACACTTTTTACACTTGGAGTGGCTGTTTTCTGCCCCATCTGAGGTGCCAGTCTTTAGAGGACTCCGGGAGCCCAAGCTGCCCAGATGCTGAACGATCAAAGAAATGCCACATGCTGGTCTACTTGCCTAATTTTGAAAATTGCAACAGCATGTTTTTATTTCCAATATATACCACAATGTTTCGTCAGCCTCTGGAACCTTATCTTGTTACAGTCAAGAATTTAGCACGTCAGAAAACTGGGCTTGTGTAGGCCAGAAGACAGGTTTTTTTAGGTGGACCTGGTAAGCAACTTCCCAGCAGCCAAGAAAGGGTTATTGAGATGACAGACCCAGGCTCTGTATCAGGTACATAAAGGCAGAAAAAGAAGCAATGGTTTCTATCTGCCTCAAGAGCTGCTAGTACTGTCCGCTACCAGACACGACACGGACAAGGGAATTTCAGTCTTACCGTGATAATTGTTTTATTAGGCAGACGGAAGAAGCCCCAGGGTGAAAAAGCAAATATTCCTGACCAAACTGCTCCCGTGTCATTTTTCAACTAACTGGATAATTTCCAGTTGGCACAGATTTTGTTTAGAAACAAGAATTGGAAAGTAGACTAATCCTATCTTACAGCTAAAAACAGCACTGCTCTCTATAAAAACCATTTTCATTTCCTGATGCAAAAAATATATCAGCAACAGGATGGTATTAAAAAGATACTGGACTGGCCTTAGGAAACTGAAGCTGCTCTCCATAGAGGGCTGAATGCAGAGCAATGGGTAGGAAGGCCACAAGCCCAGTGACTGGCAAGCAGAGGGGTAGCCGAGTGTAGAATTTATTCTTTTTATGAACAAGTTTGTTAAAGAACAAGCAGGACATACAAAAATAATTATTAGTATCTTACAGGGTCCATTTTCTTGCTCTGGGGCGCTATTTCACACTGTCTTTGTGTCCAAGAAAGGTATATCCCTTGCAAATGGCACTGTGCAGGTCTGGAACGCGCGTACCTGCTGAGCTGGAGACAAACGTGTAGACTCGAGGAGTCTGCTTTTGAGGTCGATGAGATTTTCAAAGCATTGAAGTTTGGTGCAAATTGATTCTAAGTGAGATGAGAAGACCTGGGACTAGCAATGTTGGGGAAACTAGACAGTCAAAATAAAGGGAAGCAACCTGTTCACGGGTGAGGTTACACCTTCAGATGGGTCTCCCAGACCAGGCCTGATGCACCAACCACACCCGCACCCAGCTGCAAATCACAACCCTGCAGAAGCAGCCTCAGTTGTAGCCTTAAGAACAGAATTTACCCTTCCCAATTGAAATTGAAAACTCTGTGCTTAGTCAGTATGGGATACTAGTATTTAATTAAGAGGGACAAATTTGCAACTAAAAGTAAGTTCATCCTATGAGTCCCTCAGCACAATCCACAGACTTTCTCTACAGGGCACTCACATCAGAAGTGCAGTAGATCTGGCCTTCCTACACATAAACCTCAGCTCTGAAGGAAGGTATTTAGGTGCAAATAAATCAAAAAAGGTTGAAAGCAAGGGTACCTTCCTATAGATAAGTGGACTCAAAATAGAGTAGTTCAATATACACCAAGCTGTAGCTGTTATGAGACAGATTTCGTTTCACATTTTAGTATACTTTTACTAACTACTTATTCCCAAAGTAAATTCTCTTTCCTCAAGACCATTTCTTCATAAAATTCTTCATGTCCATTTGCTCTGCTTCTGTTTCACTGTAAAACTATATAAACTATAAAACTATATAATACAGTTACAGCTAAAGCAGAAATTTTAGCTAACACCAAGCCGACGACATTCAAATATATTGCCTACGATTTTCTCGGATGCAGGATGCATCAAGCGATCTCCTGTTTCAGGGCTGCTGCTGTAGAATAAGGAAGTGGTTTTATTCAGCAATACTTGGTGACACCAAGCTCTTTCCCCTACCCCAAGAAATATCGCTACTTTGGGCATTAAGTTTTTTGGCAGGTAGCTTAAATCACTACAGATTTTTCAAGAGTTTCAGTCTAGTTATCTGCTACAAAAGCAAGACACAGATTTCTAAACATCTTTCCTCATTATTCATTTATTTTAAAAATTCAGACAAAAATGCATCAACTTCCCAAACCACTAAAGCTTTAAGTATGACAATAATTTACTGCTGTCTAACGTAAGCAGCATGCTTATTACTGTTACGGCCCAGCATTTGGCTTCACTCCCAGCCCTTGGGATTAATGAGAATTTTCTTTGGTTCAACGGTTCTCAGATTATGGTTCAAGGACTCGCAGTGGCCTGCAGAAAGCTGCCTGGTGGCACAGCCCTGGAATTCCTCTAATAGAATCAGCTGCTTCTAAAGGTAAAGGTACGACCTTTAACACTCCAGGAGTTTTCTTTTTAGTGTCTGTAAACAAGATAGCAACACAAAATCCCATTTTTTTGAGGAAAAAGAAAACCAAACAACCCGCCAACGTTCATCTGAAAAGTCTCACCAGCCCGAAGAGACAAAGGGCACACCCACAAGAGCAAACTTCAACTGACCAGCGGCCGCATTAGCACAGAACCCAAACTAATAAACTGCCACTCAACAGAATTAACACACCCAAGAACACCGCGATATCCACAGCTCAAGAGCTTTCAGTCAGCTTCACAACACAGTCAGAAAGTTCCTGCCTTTTGCAAACTACTACCCAGGCACTGAGCGGGAGCAGACTTTTATTCCACAAACCCAGGCTCCATAACTTCAAGAAGTAGAGCTAGCCCACTCCCCAGTAACGGGCTAGAAGAGAAGAGTGTAAGCCCTGTAATGGTGCCATCAGAAGGGCTGCCATCCACCCTCTTTGATGAGCTTCTAATATTCTGGTAGCTGTGCCACGTTCTCTCCAGTTGTCTGCACTTGCTCTAGAGCGCACTGAAAATTGGCCACGGTAGCCCAGCAGCAACGTGGCACAGAGAGAACAAGCGATACGTGCTGACAGCTGTACATCCAGAAATTACACCCTGGGCTGCATCCAAAGCAGTGTGGCCACCAGGTCAAGAGAGGGGATTCTGCCCCTCTGCTCTGCTGAGACCTCACCTGCAGTGCTGGGTCCAGCTCTGGGGTTCCCACGTACGAGAAAGACATGGATTTGTTGGAGTGGGTCCAGAGGAGGGTCACAAAAGTGACCTGAGGGCTGGAACACCTCTCCTGTGAGGACAGGCTGAGAGACTTGGGGTTGTTCAGCCTGGAGAAGGCTCCGGGGAGACCTTATAGCAGCTTTTAAGTACCTAAAGAGAGCCTACAGGAAAGCCAGAGAGGACTTTTTACAAAATCTTACAGTGACAGGACAACGAGCAACTGTTTTAAACTTCAAGAGGGTAGATTTAGACTGGACACGAGGAAGACATTTTCCTTGATGAGAATGGTCAGACAGTGGAACTGAGAATGAACCAGGTTTAGACAATTTTTTGCACAACTATGCACCCTCTTCATAGAAATGATATTCAGACTGTAGATTACTTTTGAAAATGTCTTGAACCGTGCGAGAGCTTCAGTCAAACTATCTACCTTCCACAGCTCTTTTCTCCTGCTTATCGGTTGCGCTGTCAAACAAGGAAGGCATATTGATTTGACATGATTTGCTCGAGACAACCCAGGCCTAATTACTTCCAAAGTATTTACAGACTTATTTCCAAAATTCAAGCTGGATAAAAATATCTGTAATTATCCAGGCCTTTCTCCCTCTCCTCCTTTCAGACACAAACGCTATTGCTTTCCATCTCCCATCCTCAGCAGTCTCTCTCTAATCTATGAATTCTCAAAGATAATTTCAAATAGTGGAAAGATTATTTCAACTATATCCTATATTCAGTAGATTTTATTGGGTCCTGTACTGTCTTACCTCTGTATTTTTAGCAGTGTCTCTCTGCTCTGGCTATTACTACGGTTGTGGGGTTTGGTTGGGTGGGTTTTTTTTTTTCCTATTAATTTAGCTGATTACCTGTCAAGCGCTTTATATAACACACATCAAATCAGTGTTGTCCGCCTCTAACCCTCCCCACATTGTTAGTTATGTATCTTGCTGCTAACGGATTCGCAAATTGTTTTCCTCTTCCTTTTTATGCATCACAAGCCTTTCCTTGTTCTTATTTAAATCCTCTGCTAATTGAAATCAATTTTGTGATTTTGCACACTTGCTTTTCACTTTATATATAAATCCTTAAACTGCTGTAAAGCAAAAGGAATATCTGATCTAGCCATAACAGTCTCTTAATGTGCATCCCATCTGTCCTTTGCATCAGGACAGATAATCTCCATTATGCATTCAAAAGTGCCTCCTTAACTGCTAATTCTCATGCACTTCTCTGTCTCTCAGATAATCTTCTTAGGAGAAACTATTTACCAGCTCCGTAAGGTTGCTGAAAATGACTCTTTAAAACAATAATTTTCCTTGGTCATCTCATCTCAGATTTTCTTTATTTCAAAAGCTTACTTCAAAATAATTTTCACCAGAAGTACTTGCCACTATTATTTTATTCCTTAATTGCCAAGATCAAAATCAAAAAAATCAAATGCAAATCACCTGTCTGCATCTGATCTGCTGAAAGCAGCGTGCCCAGATCATTCTCATATTGGGATCTATCACGTCTTACTGTATCATTTGGTATTTGGGTACTTTCAACAATTTAGAAATTTTTTCTTTTTAGTGTCATCTACCACACTGGACAAAAACCACAAGAGAAAACACAAAATTCCTTCTTGCATTCCAGAAGGATGAAGCAGAAAGGAAGACAGAGGAGGCAGGAACATGATCTATTAAAAGAGAATAATCTTTTTTTTTTTTGTAGGGTTCACAAAATATTTTGTGTCACACTGATGTATGTGTCACTTAGTCCAGCCACATTCAATCATTTTGTTCCTTGAAAGACATTTAACAGAGAAAAGTTTTCAGGAGGGAGTTGAAAGGAGAGTGGCAGCAGCGGAGAGTAGCAGTTCAGAAAGGGACTGTGTTACCTGGAGGTGGAACAGAAGCCTGTGGAAGATGCTTTCAGGAAAGCAGAAAGCTGTCGAGATTAATTTACCTAAGCTTTCAATGATGTTAACACCTCCTTGGTGAAAGCTTTGTCACAAAGTCCTCTGACCATCACCCTTTTTTTTTTTTTTATGGCATCTTGTATCAGCTTCTGCTCTCAAAATCCATAAATCATTCCCCTTCATCACAGTCATCTGGTCTCACCTTGGTCTTCCATCGATTGTTCTCATTTTCACCAATTCCCCCTCCATCCTAACTTCTCTGCCGCTGTCACACACTCGATCAGAATTCCTGCCACAACCTACCTCCCTGCCCCAGCCTCCACAAGAGGGTTTGCTTTCCATTCTTGGTCTTGCACCACAGAGGCACTCATTATTTTTTGTTGTTATTTTTAAAAGCCCTCTCATCATACTGACTTCCCTCTCCTGAAACCCCTTCCTCATTTAACCGCTTTCCTCCTTCCTCAGGTTGAAACCACAGCTCAGAAGACTTCTGCCTATGATCTGCTCCTTAAAGATAGTTGCTTCTCTTAAATAAATGTCTCTCTGATGGAGAAAGGCCATTTCTGATAGTGTTGGTTTGTTTTGGGCTTTTATACCTTTTTTTTTTTAATCGCACTAGCAAATAAAATAATAAACCCCTAAACAAAACAAGCAACCCCTCCAAACCAACTAAAAGTACCCACACCAAACCAACAGCTCCAGAGAAGTGGTGGTTGAAACAAATTTCCCAGCGTAAGTTCTAATTATTTAGACAATTAGAAAGTTCATATTCTCGCTGGTTTAGTTATTGCTTTTCCTCTGAGAAACACGGGAAAGTTACCAAGACCAAAAGAACCTTGTCCTCGGGCAAGAGAATACACAGCAAAGGATGACAAAACTTGAAGTAAGACACCTAATGAGACAATCTTCTTCTTAACTCCTCCAAAAATGGCATTTCCTTTCTGGGGAGGATTAGCATTTCTTTTGCCATAATTTATTTATCTGCCTGCAGAGCAGCACATCTGACCTACGTGAACGAAAGACAAATGAGATTTCTGCAAGGTGACCACTTCTCTGGCCTGACATGGGTGTAACGCAGCAGAACTCCTGTGGCATGACGCAGCAATCTGAATGCCTCCACCTTTTATGACCAATGTATCAGGATTACTCACTGCGATATATGAAGCAGATAGTTCTGCAAGTGACAAGCTGAGCTGAAGAAATGACTGTGTGCAGCTGTCTGCTGATACTGCTCTGAGCACAACGGCTTCATCGTGTTCCTCAGCTCAGTGACTATTATAGGACCATTCGGTGCTGCAGAACTGGAGGCTCTTCCATGCTGCAGTATTTCTCCTGCTAAATATGAAGCCATCCTGGTGAGGTAAAGTCCATCTCTGCACCCAGATGCTGCCAGAATCTCAGGCAGATTCTGAAAGGTAGCATGGTTGGGCTAATAAAAATAACAAACAAACAAACAAAACCACCAAAACCCAACAACCAACCAAAAAAAAAAAAACCAAACCAACCAACCAACACTCCAGAAAAATAACAACCAAAACAAAACCAAAAAACCTACCAAACAAAAAAACCAACGACCACCAAACAAAAAAACCAACAAACCAGCTCATAAGTAATCAAAGCTCTCTGCTCTCTAGAAAATATCTAGACCTCGAGCAGCATCTGAGACTGAACATCCACAGAACCTGATTATTCAAAGCAAGGATCATTAATTACATCAGCTTTGCCACACTGCAATCCAGTTCCCTACAGAGAAAACCTATTTCCTGGTTCCTTAGCTCTCCATCCGCAGCTGGGAATACTTGGAACTTTTTATTGATCTGTAAGAGCACTGTGAATTTTTTCAGCAAGTCCAGGAGTACAGAACAGACACTGCCACAGAGATGCTGCTGCAGCCCCCAGCTCTGCACAGGCCCATCCAGCTGGTTCCTTGTTAACGTTGCTGCTGAGCAGACATCCGTCTGAGCTCCATCAGAGCTGCTACAACCAAAGGCTTCTCCTTGACTCAGCACCAACAGAAATTGCAATGGGGTTACAGTGTATCACAAGAACACTGATGTGGGGAGAATGGGGTCTGTGCTGTCAGGAATTAACGTGAACAAAGCAGAAATCAACCCAGTTTCTAGAAGGAAAGAAGCTGGAGCCAAACTCAATGGCTGTATGTGCATTTTAGAAGCATTGTCAATGAAACAAAAAGGGGAGAAGTTTAGTTGGCTAGAAAAAAAAATAAAATTAAATGCTTACTATCCTACACTGCAGATAGTGCAGAGGGCAGCTAAGCTGTCATGCCTCAAGCTGGCAGCAATTGAGGCTCATCTGTATGATCTGTGGTAATGGGGAAAAGATAAAGGCTTTAAATGAAGAGTGGAGATAAAGATTGGAAATAAGGAAATTCTTCACTCTGAAAGTGGTGAGACACTGGCCCAGGTTGCCCAGAGAGATGGCAGATGCCCCATCCCTGGAAACATTCCAGGTCAGGTTGGATGGGTGTCTAAGCAACCAGATGTAATTGAAGATGTCCCTGCTCAGTGCAGGGGGGAGTGACCTAGATGGCCTTTGAAGGTCCCATTCCAACCAAAACGTTCTATGATTTTATGATCTACACCAGACAAGAATCAAGACTGAATGTCAGGAAATCAATAAATACAGTTACTTCAAGGAGGGTTAGACAGTAGAGTCTTCAAAGTGTCCTGTTGGGGAAAAAAAATAATGGGGGAAAATTTCAGGAAAGCCCACGGTCCTGGCACCACTATAAACATGTGGATGGAAAGCACAAAAATCCTGCAACTGCACACTGACCAGGGGCTTGGTTCAGCTGGTTTCTAGACCTTGGCAGCCTGTGTGTGTCAAAGCCCGACTAATGTTGTCTCAAAGCTTGTGTGGTGTTAAGATCTGAATGGAGAATGAGAATGAGCAAGGCTTGTCTGGAGGGAGGAAGCGTTAATGGCTCTCAATGGCTCCGTTCTCCTTCAGCTTCTTGTGGAGAAGTTAACAATATGAAGAGGTAAGTTCTGCATAGGTGGGACGAGTTCATTTCTTCTGCTAACCACGGTGATCGCACCGGGGGGATAATAGCGGTGCCCCACTAGAAGAGGCTCCTGCAAATTAGCACCACCTCTCTATACTCCCTATGGAAACTGGGGATGCCACCCGTATCCCAAGAGTATAAAGGGGAAGAAAAATATTGATCTGTGTGCACCCACCACCAAAGTACTGGAGATCTGGACCAATCCCATGAGACATCACTAGATCCAAGGGTGGTGATATCTTTCTATCTTTCTCTGTCTCTTTCTCCCCTTATTTTTTCCCCTCTTTCTATTCACTTTCCCTTTCTTCTCCTTGACACTTAGTTGTGCCTTAAAGTAACTGATAAGAAACTAACATTTCTGCCAAAACACCTTTATCTGCACGTTTACTGAACGTTGTTAGGGAGAACTAATAAATTCCTCCAAGTCATTGTCCTGACTACCAGCTCTGGAGGCTCTTTCAGGGGATTGTAACGATTCACCTCCCTCCTTGTCCACTGCTTGGGGTGTTAGCCAAGTGTTTGATAAACTGTGGTACCCTTGTTGTTCATCATCTCCTCACCAAGGAAGAATTCGCGGCTGGAGACCACAGTGTCACGGGTGGTTGCATTCTAGCCTATGGTTAGATAGCACCTTCCAAAGCAAATATGCTGTTTAGCACATGAATGATCAAAACTACCTAGATTATTTAATGCTTTTGGTACAATCACCCCCTAGAAAACATTAAAGGAAGAACTGTCCAAGCTTAAAGCATATCCCTTAGTCTGTGTGTATTAAAGAGATACACACTTCCTCAATAACAAAGCTTAGATCATGCTAAGAAGCAGTAAGTGGTGTGAGTAAAGCTTGGGACAACCCAGTGCACATCTGTGGTATCTTCAGAGAAGACTGAGACTAGATCACTACACCCTTGAAACAACATGCCCTTGAAAAACTGGTTTTTGAAAAACATAAATAAATAACAAGAGAGAGACTTTGGGTACTTCATCTCTCCGGGGTCTTCTGGGAATTCTAACCAAAGTAATTATTTAATGAAAAAATCAGTATCACACTTCATCTGTATTAAAAGAACCACAATCTATAGCTGTACTGATTAATTCTTCAAACGCACTGAAGAAAATCATCATCTCTTCATTGCTCCTCACATTGGCTGGGCCATTTATCAGTATAATTGCAAGGTCCATCTTACTTTACCAACAGCCTTGGATTAATGCTGCACCTTCCAGCAACACATTCCAGCTCTTATTTATTTTCATTTGATCACAAAATTGCTCATTGTCTACTTATCCTTAGGAAAAGGAAATATCTTCACGTGGCTTCCACCAAAGAGGATCAAAAAGAAACCAAAACCCTCTGGCGTGTCCTGCTGTTCACTGTTAGTATCAAAGCACTTGCAGCTGCCACTGACCTCCCGTGAAACAACTCATTGAAGGTAAGCTCAAAGGGCACATCATGACCCTTAAAAGTCTTGCCATTGTATTCAGATACATCAACAGTCCAATTGCCTTCAAACCGGGGCTGTCAGAAGGACAAGGGCAAAGCCTAAATGATGTCAGCAGCGGGATGCCAGCAGTGCCTCAGCCAGCACCAGTACTGGGGGCATGAGCCCCGGGTTTGCTGGCTCAGAGTCTCAGGGCTGAGACTGATGCCGTGCAGCAGGGTCAACGTGCTGGACACAGCGCTACAGCTTCTGGGACCTTTTGAGGAACAGAGAGAACAGGGCTGCCATCAAAAGTGGAAAGTATCTCTCTTGTCATGTAAGCTGTTTATCATAGAATGGTCTGGGTTGGAAGGGACCTTCAAAGGTCATCCAGTTTCAACCCCCCTGCCAGGGGCAGGGACACCTCCCACTAGAGCAGGTTGCTCAGAGCCCCATCCAGCTTGGCCTTGAACACTTCCAGGGAGGGGCATCCCCAGTCTCTATGGACAACCTGTGCCAGTGTCTTGCCACCCTTACAGTGAAGAATTTCTTCCTTATATCTAGTCCAAATCTACACTCTTTGGTGTAAAACAGTTGCCCCTTGTCCTGTTACTACAAGCCCTTGGAAAAAGGTCTCTCCCCATCTTTCCTGTAGACCCCCTTTAAGTACTGGAAGGCTGCTATAAAGTGTCCCTGGAGCCTTCTCTTCTCCAGGCTGAACCACCCCAACTCTCTCAGCCTGTTCTCGTAGGGGTAGTGTTCCAGCCCTCAGATCACTATTGTAGGCCCCTGTCTGGACATGCTCAAGCAGGTCCATGCCTTTCTTACACTGAGGGCCCCAGAGCTGGACACAGTACTCCAGGTGAGGTCTCTGCAAAGTAGAAGGCAGAATCACCTTCCTCAGCCTGCTGGCCACACTTCTTTGGATACAGCCCAGGACAGAGTTGGCTTTTTGCATGGCAGGCACATATCGCTGGCTCACGTTGCTGCTTATTTAGCTACATTATTTCTGTTGCTTTTGAAGGTTTTTTTCATATTAACAAACACAGCAACTAGTGCTTTATATAAAAAAACCAAACAAAACACCGAACAAAGAAACCAAACCAAAACACCACCACAAACACAAACCCCAGAGATTACAAACCTCTTAAAACAAAGGTGACATCTTCGCCTTTTCTAACCCCCTTATTTTCTATCAGGTATAGCAATACTACAGCCTTTTGAACACTGTAGAAGAGAGGTTGTATTTTGCCCTCCAGACCAAACAGTCCTCTTTTAAAAGTGTTAGTACAAATAGAGCAAACGAGCCAGGAAGCTGAGTGTTTCCACTGTCCCTCTGTTACTTACTCTAGGTGAGGACAGAGTAAGCAGAGATCAAAAGACAGGTATTTGTTTCTCAAGCAGCATTATTGGATCTTGAAGATTTCACAGATGCAAGATTATTTGCAAATGGAAAGAATTACCAGCTGCAAAAAATACTAACAGAAGTAGTTATAAAGCAGTTTTTTCAAGCCATCAGGGTATCTTTGGCAGTCGTGCTGTTGTTTAGGTTGGATATCAGGAGAAACTTCTTTACAGACAGGGTTGTCAGGCACTGGAACAGGCTTCCCAGGGAAGCGGTTGACATCCCTGGGTGTGTTTAAAAATCATTTGGATGTGGTGCTCAGGGACAGGGGTTAGCGGTGGGTTGTTAGGGTAGTAGGGTTAGGTTGAGGTTGGACTCATCTTGAAGGTCTTTTCCAAGCTCAACAATTCTGTGATCCTGTTGTGTTTCCTCCTTACGGCCCCAGTCTGTAGAGTCTTATGACTGTGCAGCAGTCTCTTCCCACAAATCAAGTTCCTGTGGCTACGGAGAAGAATTTGAAAAGAGAAACCCTGCAACTCTCCCAACAAGTCATCATTTCTGCTGCTGGGCAGCTGGCATTATCCAGAAGAGCAGCAACACTCCTGCCTTTTTCTAGAGCTTTCTTCACTTGATTCTAATCTGAGAGCATTTAAACTTTAAACCTCAGAACATCTCTATGAACAAGCTGCTTTTACAAAAGGAGAACCAGAGAGCAAAAAACCACAAGAGCCCAGTGACCTTTTGCCCTCTAGACCCCAGAAGTTTAGGTAGAATGCTAGACTGCTAAAGCTCTCAAAGGCAACTGTAGGGTGATTTATCTCCAAGCCATCCATCCCAAACAACTGGTATTAGCAGTGTGCTCACTGGAGCAATTGAACGAATAATGAGTTTGGAGATTGACAGAGATCCTGCCCCAGTGGGGATTAATCCCCCAAAGCAATACGATCAAAACAGTGAAACTATTTCTACCATTTCTCTTGGCTGCCTGGCTCATGTCCACATTGTGTTTTCCTTGCGTTAAGATAATGTTCCTATCCACGTTACTTTGGCATTACTGTCTTCGGATACAAATTTGATCAGCCTGGATCATCAGTATTTCTTCTGTGCTACAGTGGTGCCTCGTGGTGCCAACCACACCTTGCTGCCTAGGGAATGGGGTGTGTGAACAGAACTGAAGAGAGAACATGAAGAATTAATCATCTAAAATCATCTTGCTTAGAGTAACGAGCATGAGTTTAAATTCTCTTCCACTGTTTCAGTGATGTCTGAATTTCTCTATTAGAAATAAACAACGTATTCATTAACTAATTGCTTATGTAACAAACATCATTACATAAAATTACCATTTAGAGGCACCAGAAGAACAACTTTAATTATCCAGGTGAACTTCAAAGCAGATCTGCACTTTGTGATTTCTATGGTTGTCTTCTCAAGCTTCCCAATTCCTGATATACAAGCACTGTACCGTTAGTAGCATCTTGATTAGCCTGACCCACTTTTTGGACTATAAAAGACAATTCAAAGCAGCAGCTGATCCAAAATGAAGGGTCTGTTGGGTGGTTTGTGGATGGTAAACCAACAGTGTCAGTGCTGTGGGCCAGCTGCCAGTTTCAGGGCATCCATAGAAGCCTCTGTTTGTTGAAAGGATGAGCCACTCCAAATGCTGAAACAAAAAAAGCTTTGCCTTCAGTACTGAGTAATCGCTCTCCTGTTCCAGAGGCCAAATGGAAAAAAAGAGAGTATTTCTGAGCCTGGCTGCCAGATGCTAAGTGCATAATGTCTACAGAATAAGGTCACTTCCATAGGTGGAAAAGCAGCAATAAGCTACGCAGCTCACTCTGAGCCCTGTGCCCAGTAGCAGCTTTTGCCTCTCTGGCAACGATGGCAGCCGCTGCAGGACCTCCTGCTCTACAGCCCAAACACCTACCAAGCTCTTCCAGCGCATGCCTAGGCAGCTCCTGTCCACCCCCATCTCATCTGACCCGCATGCTGCATGTGGGACAATGATGGCTCAGTGCAGCCAGCATCCTCCAAAGCCTCGCTGCAGTTCTAGCTCTACATTGGAATCAAGTAAGTTATGCTGCAAACACCCCAAAACCTAAACCACAGTCCCTTCTGACTTTAAAGAACTACTGAGACAGGACTAACAGGAGATTTTACAAGTCTCAAGCATCACTCCTATGGTGAAATCTTCATTATTTCTGTTCTACTACTGAAGAAACATTTCCTTCACACAGACAGAAGGTTCCCTACAAAAAACTTTCCCCTCCATGAAAAGCTCCATAGCAGAAAAGAATTGAAAGGACAAGAGCTTAGACTTCAGTTTTCACTACTACTTGTGCCTTCCAGGTGACCTGCAGAAGGGCTGGGTGGAGAACTGCACACAGGAGAACAAGGAGGGAGAGAAGGCAGGATTTCCATGCTTGCTTTTGCTCTTTTTACTTCAACTTCTACCCCCATCTCTTCTCAGAAACAGCCTTCTACCTTTTTAACCTTAAAGCTTGGTGTTCCCATCATCTTCAGTCAACATAAACATTACTGGAGAGACTCCTGTGGAGAGCCATGAAGATGAGGGGACTGAAGCATCTCTCTGATGAGGAAAGGCTCCAAGACCTGGGGCTTTTTAGCCTGGAGAAGACGGGGGGGGTCTTATTAATGTTTACGAATATCTGAAGAGTGGATGTCAAGAGGATGGGGCCAGACTCTTTTCAGTGGTGCCCAGTAACCCAACAAGGGGTAACAGGCACAAACTGGAACACAGGAAGTTTCATCTGAACATGAGGAAGAACTTCTTTCCTGTGAGGGTGATGGAGCACTAGAGCAGGCTGCCCAGAGAGGTTGTGGAGTCTTCTTCTCTGAGGACTTTCAAAACCCCTCTGGATGTGATTCTGTGTAACCCGCTCTAGATGAATCTGCTTTTGCAGTGGGATTGGACTAGATGATTGCCAGAGTTCCCCTACAAGCCCTGCCATTCTGGGATTCTGTCACCTTACTGTCAATTAAAAAAACCCCGCCTTGAAGGGAACTCATTTGCAGACAAAAAAAAAAAAAGAAAAAAAGTAAAGCAAAACTTTTTTTTTTTTTGGATACAATTCTTCTGAGAGTGAGCAAAGAGCAGGAGATGTCTCCACCTCTGAAATATCAGTAGCACAAACTTTCACACTCTGCAGCCTGCTGCATAGAGAAAGGCCGGGGAGCAGGGCAGAGCTACTTGGCTGGGGTGCTGGAAGCAGCCGGGCTGCGGCACCACCGCAAACGGCCTCTGACTACCGAGGCTGTTGACAACTAAGTGGAAATTAGTCTGCAGTGAGCTGTGGGTCACCGAGGACAAGCTGCTTCTAGCATCTAAGCCAGACAACTTCAAAGTAGACTTACCGTTTTCAAAGCTGCAGTGCAGTCTGCAGTGCAGTCTCCATTGTAAACAGACCCAAAGTCTCTGCACTCAACATTTTAATTCAGATGTTAAAAAAAAAAAGCAAAAAAAAAAAGCAAAAAGAGCAGCTTTAACCAAAGCAAAGTACAGAAAGTCCAAGTAACATGAAAGAAGTTACAATACCTGTAATATCTCTGTAACCCTTTTGTTCTCTTTTATCCCATGTTCCTGGGCCACACTTTCTAGATGCTGCAGCTTAAAGCTGGATAATTTAAGTCTTACCAAAGACAGTGGAAAGCTTTACGCTGATTTTATGGCAGCCAAAATATTGCTTTTTCATCACTACTATCACATGATGCAAGATGACCACTACAACTTCAATTTCTTGCACAGCATTATGTTGAACATGGACCAGACACTAAAAGGCAGTTACTCCGGGTACAACCTCGTCTCAATGCAGGTACAATTCCTAAATTAAAAATAAACCCAAACAATATCCTTAAGATTAAAAAAAAAAGAAAAAAGAATAAAGGAATAAGCAAACATTTTACTACTTCAAAGCACTACAGGAAATATGTCCCACTGCAGGCAAGACTGCTCACCTGAACTATTCCTCTGAATTATTCACTATTTAATCTCTAAATCTAGCATTAAACCGTTAAGAAAGAGCCTCTTAAATTAAGAATCTCTTGCTTGCAACACAATCATCTGTACAAAGTATCTATGACATCACCCGGTACGTAATGAAGAGGGAAATAAAAATCATGACGCCTTGCAAATAAAAGTGGGGTTATTTCCAGATATTTCCATTGCCTTCAATGTCCGACTGAGAATTAACCACAACATGGGTTCAAAATTTGACCTTCATTTTCTAAATCGTTTTTTCCCCCGTTCCAGTCTTTCCATACCAAGAGCAATCAGATTAGAGACTAATGTTGTCAGTACCTTTGTCCTTTAAATAAACTACCGAATATCCCTGTATCACACCTATGAGATCTTTTAGATGATCTGTGAGCAGCATACTTGAAATTCCTCTTTCAAACTTAATTTACAGTGATAGGAGAATAAATGAAAAAAAGATAATTGATTTCAACCGTAAGCAATTACACACAATGACTTTCCTACAGCAGTCTAATTAAGAGACTACAAGCCCAGCACATCAAGCTTTAGACTGAAGCATTGGTTTTGAGGCATTCAGAGGATATGCAAGATGCACAACTTTTTGCATTCTGCTATATTGCAGATGCACCAAAATACTTGCCACAAACTTTTAACCCTTCACAAATGATTTCTACTTGCATACACGATTTGGGTCTGAAGAAAAGAAACAGTTATTGTTCAGCTAAGTCAAAATAGCTGAAGATTATCAACATCGACAAATAACATTCACGGCAAGGCTGATCTAAAAAGCGACACCGGACTAAAAATATCTTGACAAAATTAACAATGAATGATTTGTTATGGATATGAAACATGCACAGATGTCAGTTATATAACCCATTTCTTGTATCGCTAAAGAGTAAACACCAGCCTATTCTTTCAGCTTATCAAAACACAGGAAAAAGCAGGCACGTTTCTCTCCCCTAATTAACAGATTTTTTTTTTTTTACTACTGCAGCAGAATCTCATCTGCCTCCTCATTCTGAATTGCTACATACAAACGCCTATTGCTCCCAAAGGCTTTTCTAAGAAGCATCTGTAACAAAAGAATTGTAGGCGCATACCTTAACCTCTTGGTTGGCAAAAATCTCCACATCAACCCCACAGGCAACCAGAGTGGAGACATCACAGTCCATGCTACGGGCTGGCATCCCCCCCTTTTGCACACAGAGTTAGGCAACCTCGGAGTAACAAATGATTGGAAGAAAAACAAAAGAAAAGAATAATAATAAAAAAAAATCTTCAATTCTGTATTGTAATTGAACAGTCCAAAATTCTGTTTTCAATGCTGATAATAACTGCAGGCTTCTGACTCAAGCTCTTTGCACTTAACTGAGTTGCTCCTTGCCTTTCCCTCGTACACCCACCAACTGAGCAGGCACAGCATAGTAACAGCGCTATTCCATCTCTCACGGCAATGACATCACCACAAAGACTGACATAAGCTAAATCTATTTTTTCAACCCTTTTATCTCTAGGCAGCACAGTGGATCAAATTGAACATGATTATGTGCTAAATCTGAACTCGGACTAAATCAATTCAAGCAGCGTTCGCTGGCAACTGAGTCATAGCTGTTGTTTCAGCTGAGTGCTTATGTTGGCAAAAAAGATCGCCTGACACTGAAAGCTCCACTCTGAGCGTAAATTAACCCAGCGTTCAAAGCCACTAAGCTCAAGGTAACGTTTGCTGCTTTAAAATCTACACCTGAGCAGTAATAATTTATACAAACAAACAAACCCCCAATAAAACCCCCTCAGCATTCTGCTTTTAATAGATCTAAATCTTCTTTATTAAATAAGCACCCCACATAACCCCGCACGTGAGATTAGAGAACACCTGCTCCTATCATCAGGAGCGACCAACGTCCTGCGGATTTGATCCCAGGACTTAGCCATACAAGTTGCACTGTGACTCATGTTCAGAAAGATCAGAGGCTTTGTGTGTGATTCAGAAGCCGATACCCCGACAAAGGACAGAACTCGAAAATTTCACTTGAAATCAGGACTTCGCCCGAGGCAACTTTTGAAGCATCTGTCCTTACGGTTACTCCTTCACAGTGTACCAGTTTCCAACTCAGCTGGATTTAAGTGAAGATATTTTACACCTACTGACTCAGTTGTCTGTTTGTTCTTTGAAAGTTTATTTTTTAATGATAGAAATAAAACATTTACAAGTTCGGGACTTCCAAAGTCGATCTCTATCCCAGACTTGCACCATTATTTTTCCTCTAATGTTTCATTCTTGTGATCCATAAATTACTTTTAATTGTTGCAGGCCTAGAGATGACATTTATGGGTAAATCAGATTAACAGGCAGAATTACAAGATTTAACTATTGCTTTAAGCCTAAAGGCAGCACACAGCTCAATGCAAGAGACTGTTCTGCTCAACTCCCCTTCATCACCAGATATTGCAGACTACCACGTTCTGGGATGCTGAACATTGCTACTGATCTTTAAATTAGGTTGTCTGAAAGGACCTCAGACAGATATGCTGAGCCACAGCCCGTTTGGGCTGCAGACTACCATACCCTTAATGAAAATCAAAATGAAGGCATCTAGGGAAAAAATTATCAGGTTGTTTGGTATCTTTTCACCAAAACTGTTCATTGAGACACCTAAACACAAAAGCACCTTCAGATTAGACTCAAGCCACCCAGTGTCCTGTCTTACTTTTCCACCAGTGCCGTAACTTTGGTAAACTCAGGGAACTCCAGAGTTGATGGTGACAGAACAACCTCCACTGAGAAATCCACTCTGCAACCCCATGAGCTCACGGGAGGGTTAGAGGCTGAAGGAGAAAAGCTGAGAGCTCTTTTCAGAGTATTCATTTCCAAGTTCTATTAAATTATTTGCCCACTTGTTATCTTGCATTTATAGTAGCCCCCTCAGCAGTAATTGCAAATGAAGATCCAGAACCAGGGCAGAAACTTATCCCAGCTTTCAATATTTTGCAAACCAAGACTACATCCATCAAAAGATGGGTGGGGTAGTACGAGGCAGCAAATGAAGCAATATAATTTATCACAATCATCAATTGTTTTGCACATCAGTCACTTCAATGACAAGTCCTTTCATCAGCCATAGGAAAAAACTTACAAGAAAGAATTTGAGGTTAACCTTTTTGGACAAAATTAAAGGAACTTTTATTCATATATTTAAATATCTTAAGATATGTGAAATCACAGAGGAAAAGCCATAAAGATGCCTGATTAAAGTTCTAAGCAGGCAATGGCAAAATCATGTCATCAGAACACTGAGAAGTTAGTAAGTGGTTATCAAAGAGCTGGAAGGAAGCTGAAAGCAAAGCCAAGTCACATATATCTGAGTCTAAGGAAAGGGTTTAGCATAATAGACCAGCAGGACAAAAAGAAACATTTGAAAAACAAAGATCAAGAATTAGACAAAGCTGATCACTAAGGTCTAGAAAGGCATCAAAAGTAAACATGATGCTTGGCCCAAGGGTGGTTTCATAGCAGTGATGGAAAAATATCTTGCAATACAGAGCTACACTGGATAGCTCCATAATAATTTATTTCATGTTTAGAACTGTCACCTATCAATTTCAAGAGCTCATCTCTATCTTTTTATGAAAACCAGGACATGGTGTGTGAACTGCCCTGTGACACTTCATGATTATTCTTGAACTTCTACTATTCTTCTCCTTTCAAAACAGAATCATTGTCATTTTTCACTCCACCTAAGGAAACATTACTGAGACCGCAATTACTTTAATTTCTTGTTTCTTCTTGCCTATTCCTAAGCATAGCCTATTTTTTTCCTCTTAAAAACAACTCAGCTCACTAGGGTGTTTTAGTGAACTCTTTACAAACTCATTGGTTTTGCTTCCCAAAAAGAAACACTGTCTAACAGAACGCTGCAGAGTGTTTGAGTACTTCAACTTACCCCTTTCAATACACATCATGTTCTGTTGGTTACTACTCACTGCTCATTTGAAATCAAGACATAATCCTATGTGAGATTTTTTTCAGGGTACTCTACAATCCCTTATAGACACATTTAATGTTAATACAACATGGTATTATTAGATAATTTAAAACTGATTAATACTGACTGCTTTCTCCAGATCAGGAGACTTGGTTTTCAATAAAAATTAAAGAAACATTCTCTCATTTTCTTTCAAAAAGAAAAAAATTATTTTACCTCTGGCTCTAGATGGTCTTGCTAAATTTGATTCACCGAATGCAACAAAAAATATAAAGCCCTATTTAGGCACATTTTAAAGTATGACATTTAAGAAACAGAAATGGACAGAGACACGTACGTACTTGAGCATACTCTTTTGGTAGCTTCTCTGGATCACAAACTGCTACTGACCACAGCTGCTGTACTAAACTGTGAGCAGGAAAGACACTCTCTTGTTGGCAGGTGCTAAGCCAGAGGATTTATGGCTCACAGATATATACCTTAAAGCTTCACCTGAAAATTAAAAGCTTGACAAGGTATGGAGTATTAATTAATACTGATCGATGCATGCAGATTCTCTTTTCCAAGGAAAACAGTTGGTTCTGAGGATCTGACATCAACAGTATACCCATTTCAACAGGTACTACTGATTTAGCCCTAGAGAAACTTCTCTGTATTTGGACCTGTCAGTAACACCAGCCACATTGCAACCAAAAATATCAGCTAAATTCTGAAGCAAGTAAGACTTTTTTTTTTTTTTTCCTCAGTGCATGATGAGCTTCTGCTCATTATTTTAGGCTAGGTCTGGTATGCTCTGCAGACTGGTACCCAACAGCAGCACAGTAGATGCAGTCCTGGAGGCATCCCCTGGGATAGGATCATCTGAAGGGAACCCACATGTAGAGTGCTCTGTGATGCGAGCCAAAGCACAGAAGGTGGAAATCCCTTTCAGGAGAAAATGACCTGAACTCGGATGCTAATGTCAACTCATCCAAAAGTATATAACTCTGTTGCCATCCCCTACCGATTTTACACTGGGCTTTTTTTTTTTTACACTGAGGATAGAAATTGGAGAGTTTTGAACAGTCAGTCCGAAGTTTCTCAATTCGGTTCGGGTTTTGTCCACAGCAGCAACTGTGCATGGAATTAAACGGGCACTGTTCACAGAGTGTGAATGTTTCAGGGGAGTGAATTTAAATGCCCCACTTGTATACCTAGGCCGGGCACAGAAATGACAAGTTTTTACACTAACACGTAGAGCCCTCAGACAGGTTCTAGAACTGAGAATAATACTGATTGAGTATAACTCCGGGTGGTAGTGTTCCCTCACGAGAACCAAAGTAATCCCGTAGCATCAGTAGACTCTCTGGTGTTTAACACTTGATGATCATGTCTTACACTTGAATCAGCAATCCCCTTCTCAAAGGCAGTTTTCCCAAATCAGGAGGAAACTAAGTCACGTTGTTCCAGCCAGGGACAATCTTGCATTCTACATTTGTACGGTGTCTGGGATAACATAGTTCTAGTCCACAACCTTTACTGCTGTGCGTGGAGTTTTGCTTCTCCGCAGTGTTACCACAGCTAGAGCTACGTCTCCGCTTGATGCATATAAATAGTAGCACAGATTTAAGACACAACTATCAAGGTGTTAAAACAACTTGTGCAAAACCTTGACCTTCCTTTTGCAAGCAAACTACTACTGATTTAGCCTTAAGGAAACTTCACTGTATCTGGACCTATCAGTAACACCAGCCACATTGCAACCAAAAATATCAGCTAAATTCTGAAGCAAGACTTTTTTTTTTTTGCTCACTGGGTAATGATCTTCTGTTCATTATTCCTAGTAAGAGAGGGATTATTTCTGTAGCAGCTCTGCTTGCAGGTGCAAACCAGTGCTGTACAAACCCAAAACAATAAAAAGAAACCCTTCATCAATGCCCCTTTTGATGTTTGAATGCAAAACCATAAATAGATTCACATTATGTCTGACTCAAATGCTTTTAATTATGTGCATCTTTATTGATCTCGTTCAGCCTACTACAGAAGTCAGAAGTATTTAAACCCAGCTCCCTTATTTACCTGTCACTAGGAACATACTTTACAAGTATAATCCTACTTTTTAATCAGACTTATCAAAGACAAACACTTTTAAAAAGACAAACATTCAGTAATGTAAAAGATAGCCCCGAAAAAAAGCCAGTTTTTCCAGTTCCTCTGTCTGCAGCAGAAGATAAGAAAGGCCAAGCAGATAGATTCTTCAGGAACAAAGTTAGCTCCTTCAAAGACATCTTTCATAAAGATATTAAAAGCAAGTGGAATATTGAAGACTAAGTAGGGTTCAGATCAGCCATAGAAGGAAAAAGAACATGCATAATTATTTTTCTCTTATGACAGTGAGTGTTGACTCATGCTACAGTAGATTACCTCTGACAGGGTGGAAGTGAAAGATAAATCTGGCCAGCAACACATCAGACTGGGGGAATCTGGGCCAAGAACTGGGAACTGAGGGGAGGCGTTATCCTCATCCCTAGCTACACCCCAGTTTATGCTCTGTATTTATCGAAAGGTGAAAGGTTGGAGCTTTGAGGACACAATTTAGAGAAAGGTGTTGGAAGTTAAGGGAGATGGGAAAGGAAATGAGATGAAATACATCAGTGGGTGCTAGAAGCTCGTATCAATATGCCAGAATAATTTACTAGTACCTGGAAAAAATATTCCCACTCTTAATTCCTAAAGAGAAGGGTCATCAAATTTTACTGTCAAATCACACCCCTTTTAACAATGGCGTGAGGATTTTAACTCTTGATGTATATACCATTTTTAAAAGATGAAAAAGCCTGATTAATAGCAAATTAATGTCCATTAGCAAGCTTCTCTAAGAACACAGTCAACAGCTGCAGCAAGGGCACGTTAAGCCATCGCCCTCAGCACAGGAAGGACATGGACCTGATGGAGTGGCCACAAAGATGATCAGGGGGCTGGAACACCTCTCCTATGAGGACAGGCTGAGGGAGCTGGGATTGTTCAGCCTGG
>JAAGNO010024082.1:75023-89627 GCA_033439905.1 Ceryle rudis
GCTCTCAGCAGGGGGGTTGGACCAGATGACCTCTGGAGGTCCCTTCCAACCCAGACATTTCTATGTTTCTATGTTTCCTATGTTTAATCACTAATTGTTTATTAAAAGCTATGTTAAAACATTCAAATTACAAAGGTAAAAAATTTAATATTACTAGATTAAGATGGACAAGCAAAATTCTACTTCAGTTCACTTGAGATATCACCAATTATATTACATTTCTTCAAGGCAGAGAGATAAAATTAGGCTCAGATAATACAACACAATAGCAAGAGGCATCTTGAGTGTACCACCTGTTCTCAAAGGAGTACCTGGAACTATGCTGTTTTATTTCATGGCACAGTTTTAGTCAACTTGTACCGGAAGAAATTCACGCTCCAAAATGCACATAGCAGAGAAAGGCCACAACTCTCGAAATTCACTCTGAATACTTTTGAGCAGTCTTTTAACACGGGCATGATATCAGATGAGAGCAACCACTTCCCATGGAAAGGACTTGCTCTGCAGCTAATACAGATTTATTTCCACTCTAAATTACTAAGAGTATCTGAAGCATGTTTATGTTTCTATGACACAAGGAAGTAACTGAAGAGAGTTACAAGCCAAGAAACATTCCTTGAAGATAACTGAGTTAGAACTTGAACAAAAAATAAATTTCTTATCTTTTGGACAGAACAAATGAACAACTTATATATTTCCTGTTCTGTCAGTGTTCTTTTAGCATCTTAAAATATTATTGTAATGTCTGGTTGCTATTTACAAAATGTTTTACATACACCAAAGAATGCAGCCGCATTTCTGAAGGGACATGAACCAGACCATATAAAGTCAGTAGATTTTAAAAAGCAGAAAACTCCTCGGTGAAACAATTCCTTTATCAAGTTGCAGATTGTTGCAGGGTAAAGATCTGTCCTGTATTAGACTCTCCTAAGAGAAGGCCATTGAAATCTTCAAGGCATTGCATTCAGTGCGGTGATAGATGGATATATAATAAAAAAAAGCCCATAAAAGATTAAAAGAGCATCTTGCTAACCACTGAAAGACACTCCCACCAGTCTGCCCTCTGTCTAGGAGCCAGGAAGCACAGTGGTCATGAAATAGTGGCAAGGCGTAGTCACACCTTCTTAGTGATCCCACCTTAACAGCAACGTAAACCCAACTGGGACTAGAAGACGCTAAATCATCAAGATACACATTCTGACATCCATAAAGACAGTCCCAACTTGCTGCCCTGTTTCTGTAAAGATACAAAAGAGAAGGTAGATGACAGACAGAAAAGTTTCTATTAATATAGTAATAGAGCTATTAATATCTTAATAGATCCACTTAAAAGCGAGGCTGGCTACAAAACTGTAGAATAAATGTTTAAAAGCTACTAAATGTCATCGTATCGTAGAAGGGTTGGAAGGGACCTTCAAAGGTCATCTAGTCCAACCCCCCTGGCACTGAGCAGGGACATCTGCAACTAGAGCAGGTTGCTCACAGCCTCAGCCAACCTGGCCTGGAATGTTTCCAGGGATGGGGCAAGTATCTCCTAATTTTGAGGACACACAGATAACAAATGTTTTTCTGGAAGGCAGCGTAGTGACCACATACAAAGTCATGCCACAAAGAATCTTCAGGACGTGAACAAGCTTGGAATTGTGCAAGGGTTTTTTTAAATGCCAATTTGAGATCTGAAAACTTCAGTTGTAATGGCCCCCATCTTTAACTTCTCCTCTAATGCCTTTGAATCACTCCCTAGTTATGACAACTACTGCATTTCAATTTGCTAAATAAATTCTTCAGATTAAGATAAAAACAAAGTTATTTTTACTGATTTATTTATTACTATATAAATTTGTGGAAGTAAAGAATTTATTGTAACCTTAATGTACAAAAGCAAAAGTAGTTCCTTCGCCTCTAAAACATAGAGGGGGCTACAGATTAAAAACTATTTTAGCACTACTTCTAGAGCCAGAGATGAGCAAATAAGTAATATTTTTTTAAAGCAAAATTTAAAGAGGCAGAAAAAGAATGAGGAGAGACCTTTTCCACCATTTAAAAACCAGTATCCTCAAACAGCGATTTTGTAATCCACAGGATAGTTGCATACTGCAACTGACACAGAATAATATGAATATTTTAGTTAATATTTGAGTGGTGGGTGGGGTTTTTTATATGCAATAGTGATGGAGAATTCAGCATAACTTGCTTTGTCTGAAATTGAAGTGTTATTTCCTTTGCTGAAAGGGAAGTCAGAGGTGCTGTTATTTTCAACATGAATTTGGTAACTAACAGAACACTGCAGAAGAGCTTACAGAAATAAAAGTGAAGGCCATGTAGTTTTAAATTGAAATGAAAGAAAAGAAACAGATCTCAGTTTTCTAAATGGCAGATAACAGAACCAAATCTAAGCTCCTTTCTTTCCACTATCTCAGATCTTCCCTATTTATGACTGGACAGAATCTGCTGCAATCCAGGAAGCGCCTGAAAATGGTTGAACTGGAAAAGAGACTCCTACGTCCCATCTACATCCTGGTTTTGCACAGTAAATTTTTTTTAACAACTTCATCTCGTCTCTTAACATTACTTTAGAGCTCTCATTGAGTGCTTTCTTGGTTTAGTGTATTATTAAAAAATTCTAATTAAAACCCATCTGAAATTTTCACCTCAAATCAAAAGCAGGGGCTTCAGTCAGCCTTACGTTTGGGGATGTCTCACCATGTCACAAAACCGCCTGGCTGGACAAGAACAAACACAGCTTTAAGTATAGGTAGAAGTGCAGTAGACAAGCACAAGCCTACTCAACTTCAAGAGATTTCTGTAAGAGCTTTTGAGAGATCATTGCAACCCATACTCTTGAAGGCTAAAATAGGTCACAAAAGTTTCAAGTTAAGTCTCTTTTTGAGGAGAACCTTTAATAGATTTTTGTCTAACATGGTTTATTTCACATAAATAAATGGGGGACCACATCTAACAAATCATCTGACAGTACTAGACAGCAAAATGCTTGTTACTGCAGGGAAGGCAGGACTGGTGTGGGAACTGCTAAGCGTAGAGGAGGAAAGCATCTGCCAGCAGAGGAAGTACCACACTAGGGGAGGGCTACTAACACCTTCTATTGAAGTGGATTATTAGCAGTAACTTTAGCTCCCATATTAATAAGAACTTGCACATGACCCATGACAACCCATGCAACCAAACAGCTAAGTACTCACAAAACTATTTAAAAGTCTACAAAGCCCAGGAAGATCAAGATTGGAACTGCAAGTTTATCACAGACCAGCAGCATAGCTAAGGTAAAATAACTGGCACTTGAAAAAAAGACACTACAGTCCCAGGTTTCAGCAGCAGCATGCTGCAAGTAAAGACAAATGAGGTCACTTCAAAACACCTCAGTTCAATACTCAGTACGGTTTAAAGAAGAGACAGATAAAAGATGGTGACATAGCAAACGAATAGACGCTTGTCATTAAATAGCAAGCTCCAAGATGTCCGTGGGAATGCTACCAGGACAGTGTGATGAGCATGAAGAAAAGGACAAGAATAACGTGAAAGATTTTTAAGCTAAGTACGGGAGGGAAGAAATGCAAAGGCAGCTCTATACTTGAACTAGAACTACAAAAATACGCAAGAACGTCAGTGTTGGAGAGAAGAAAAGAGAAGCCTGAGCACACTCCTATCATTTTGCATCATTCGTTACATCAGAGCGATGGTCACGATGATTCATAAGGAAGATGCTTAGCAGCAATGTCAAATGATGAAATAACACAGGAGAAAGTCTGGGAGTTGTGAGAGCCCAGTGCATGGTCAGCTCAGCCAAGAGATAATTACGGCCACTACCTTCCTTTGGCCACAGAAGCCAGGGAAATAATAGTTCTTAAAAGTGATGTCTGCTGAGCATAGATAAAATTGGACAGATTGTCTGGGTCTGTCACCTGGAATCAGGGCAAAGACACATTCAGCATAAAAAGAACAAAACAGACGTCAGAAAAGGAACAGGAGTTTGGTTTCAGTCATTCAAGTTTCTACATTGTCAGCAAAGCGCACGTTAGGAGTCCATTAAACCAGGCCAGCTGGATTTAAGGCATCAGAGAAGAATTGGGAAGCTGGATGAACTTCAGCTTTTGTGCTGCTGACTGAAGTCAGGTGAAAAACAGGAATGATCCAAGGCAACTTAAAGAGGGCTCCTACCAAGAAAGACAATGAAGGGCAGAGCAACAATAGGTTATGTCTCAGCAGTAAATCAGGAACACAGTATCAAATCCAAGTCTAACAGGAACTCATTAATAACCTGAGCTAAGAACATACTGGAAGCTATTTTACTCCCAAAGAGCCTGATTTTAATTTGGGTAGAAACTTCAAGAAGTGCCAATCAAAGAAGTGCTCAAATCTGTGAAAAAAACCCCAACCAAACCACACATACAAAAAACAAAAACCAAACAAAAAACCCTCAAGAGTCCAAAAACACTTTAATGACTTAAATCAATACAAGCGATTGGTCATTTAAAATCAACCGGTCTACAAGGATTAATTTAATTGTGGGCAAACGGGAACAAGAAGTCTGATAGTAGCACACCAACACTCCTGGATGTACCAAGAAAATTCAACTTCATACAAAGTTTTTATAGGAATTCTTTTTAAGACAAGACTGACATTGTAACTTTTTTTAAGAGGGGAGAAATAGGAGTAAGAATCAGGGAACAGATGCAGCTGGAAGACAAGTCTGGAGATCCCTTAGCCTAAGCCCCTGCTCAGTGCAGGGTCAAACTGGAGCAGGTTGCTGAGGGTCCTGCCCAGCCAGGTTTTGAATATTTGCAAAGGTTTTAGACTTTTTTTTTTTTAATCTGTGCCCACCACTTCTTTTCACTGACCACCACTAAGAAGAGTCTGGCTTCATCTTCTTCACTCCCCGCCATCAGGTATATACACACACAAAATCCCCCAGAGCTTTGTCTTCTGTCCCAGATATCAGCATTTCCTTACATGATGCTCATGTCTCTGAATCACCTTCCAGCCTTTTGCTGGACTCTCTCCAGTATGTCTATCGTGAGTCCAGAACTCTAGTGCTGGAACACAGCGCTCAGATGGGTCTCACCAGGGTTTCACAGAGGGAAAAGTATCACTTCCCTCAACCTGCTGCAACCACTCTTCTGAATGCTGCCCAGGTGGTCTTCTGCCCTCTTCACCACCAGCATGCACTGCTGGCTCCTGTTCAACTTGATGTCCACCAGGACTTCAGTGTCATTTCTGCCAGGCTTGCTTTCCAGCCAGTCAGCTCCCAACATAACCTGGTACATGGGACTGTTCCTTCCCAGAAGCAGGGCTTTTTATTTCCCTTTGCTGAATTTCATGAAGGTCCTGTTAGTCCATTTCTCCAGTCTGTTGAGGTCTCTCAATGGCAGCACAGTCATCCAGTCCGTCAGCCACACCTCCTGATTTGTGTTGTCTTCAAAACTTACTGAAGGTGTACTTGCTCCCATCATCCATGTCATTAATAAGACTGCTACACAGTACTGGCCCTAGAAGAAAGCCATTGGGCATAGCACCAATGATGGCTACTCAGGTGGCCTTTGTGCTGCTGATCACAACCCTTTTAACCCAGCAGTTGAGCCACTTTTCAATCCACAACACCATCCACTCATCCAGTACCTAATTCATTACTTGGTGTATGTGGGTATTACAGGGGACAGTGTCAAAAGCCTTGTTAAAAGTCAAGATAACCAGTATCTACCGCTCCCCTCGTCCACTGAGGAAGTCGCTTCACTGCAGACCACCATCAGACTGGTCAAGCATCACTTCCCACATATTTAACATTTTACATTGCAATTTAAGGAACGATCCAAACCTTGTATTTAACCTCTGTCTCCACCATTAGTTGCCTTTCTGACCCCTCTGCTTTTTATTCTCCGTGTCTGAAATTCAACTAAGCACAGCAACTCACTTGGAGCTGGCTGTTCAGTAGTCCCAACAGAGACATGCCCAGATCACAGCGTAATCCAGAGTAACGGGATACTCACTTGCAGACTAAAAATGTATTTTTCTTTTAAAATGGGAGTTTATATGACTACGAATCACACTAATCCGGCCCCAGACATTCTTTACTATTCTGCCTTAACTGTCCCCAGGCACGTGAGAAAAGTCTCAACGTCAGAACATCTCAAATGCACAACAGTATTTTATGGTGTATCTGTCTATCTTTACATTTGGTTCAGATCAGGACTGGAGTTTTGAACCAAAGCTCCTGACAACCCCCACCTATCACACTTTGTTCTACACCAGTGATCAGGCTGAGTGTGCAAATTGGGTTTCCTTGGACAAAATTGAAGTGGAAGGGGCATTCCAGAAGCATAACGAGCACGCTTAGTCCAGAGGACTTAAACCAGATTAAAAAGTAGTCAAAAATAGTACATCCACACAGACCCCACAACTATTTTCCCCTACAGACCCAGCCCTGCTTCACTGCCCTGCTCTCCAATGCAGATAACACCTTTGAGAACTTAGTCCAGAGACAGCTTCTTTTAGCAGAGGTTGTCAAAAAGCACCGAGAACTTCAACGCAGAAGTTCAGCACACAGTACTTGGCCACTGCTGTGGAAAAATAAATACAATTTTATCAACAATACCCAAAAGATTAGGTTGGTGTTGGAATGATGCTAACCATCTTCCATCTCTTCAGAGTCATGCAGGAAGGAATGGGAGGAATGAAGTCTTCTGATCTGTAATAACAACGTACAGAAGGGCAAGGAAGCCATCCCAGTAACAGCAGGATTTTAAGAGGCCTGCAACCAACTGGGCTCCATCTATGGCAGTTTATACACATGGAAGCTTTACATTTGCCCATTAGACAACAAAGAGGCCGATAGCAGACATACCCAGAGAAGCAGTTTGCTTCAGCAGATTTGCCACAGCATTGACGTGTAAAGATTAAAAGCTTTACAGAGTCAACACTAAGAATCACAGCACATATAATTTACTGACCTTGCGGAACCATCTTCAAAAGTCAAAGAGCAGAAGAATACTCATGTACATAAAACCACGTTACTTTCCAGGATACTGGAAGGCTGAGGGAGTTGGGTCTTTTTACTCTGGAGAAGACTGGGGGGGAATCTTATCAATGCTTATAAATGCTTAAAGGGCGAGTGTCAGGAGGATTGGATCGGTCTTTTTTCAGTGGTGCCCAGTGACAGGTCAGCGGGTACCCAGTGACAGGTCAGCGGGTAATGGATGGAACTTCCTGTCTTCCAGTTTCTATCTAAACACAAAGAAGAACTTCTCTCTACTTTGAGGATCACAGAGCAGTGGAGTGGGCTGCCCAGAGATGTGGTGGTTTCCACTTCTGGGTAGATTCAAAACCACCTGGACATGATCCTATGCGACCTTCTCTAGGTGAACCTGCTTCGGCAGGGGGGTTGACTACATGATCTCCAGAGGTCCCTTCCAACCCCTAACATTCTGTCACTCTGTGATACAGCAATAAAGTGCCACTTAAGTGCATGGCTTACAGGACAGTCAAATAACCTAGGTTGGAAAGTACCTCTGGAGGTCATCTAATGTAACCTCCTACTCAAGGCGGGGAGCACTGCAAAGTTATACCGGATTGCTCAGGGCCTTATTCAGTCAAGTTCCAAAAAAAAATCTTCAAGGAGGAAGGTTTCTCAGCCTCCTTCAGCAGCTTGATTCAGTGCTTACCCACTTCTTCACAGATAGAGGGGTCATCCTTTGGGTAAGCAGCAATAAAGCTGCTTCCTGCACTGCAGGGAACTCAACACATTGCCCCTTGGTTTCCCGGAAAGTCTCTTTCCAATATCCCTGCAGCCTGTGTTTCTGCTCCCAGCTCTTCCCAGAACTCTCTTACGCTGCAGATTTCTTCCCCTCTCAACCTTTGTCCCCTCTTACTTTGCATTCTAGAAGCCTGTCTTTCCTAGTGCTCCATGGCATCAAAGGAAGCAATAACATCTCTGACTGTCCAGCAGCTCAGGTTTCAGGAGCCAGTAGCTCACAGAAGGCAAACTGAGCTTCCTCTGTAGGCCGGTGCCAGCCATTACAAAGAAAACCACAACCCAAACCTGTGTATGTATGGACTAGCAAATAACACACGTAACACTAAGCATGCAAACGTAACCCAAATATCACCTGTTTCATAAGCACTGTAGAGAGCTTTGAGTAAGACTGACATCAAAATCTTTACCCAAAGATCTCATTTGTAAGCTGAGGAAGCGTGGGCTGCATGAACAGACTCAAAATTGCTTGAAAACTCACTGAAGTGAGAGACAGAAACGCTAATAAATGCTCAATATCCATTTGGCAACAGGGAACAAGCAGAATATTATAAGGGTCAGTAACAGGGCAGATACTGTTCAGTACCTTCCCATGCACTTTGGCCAAGTCAACTTGCAAATGTGCTGAAAGAGCAAGTGACAGAAAAACAGATAGTAATATAAAGAGTACAGCCTTACGCTGTAGCTTGGGAGGTCCCGACTGTGCATTAGAGAAAAACGTCTTCACTTGAAGGGTGGTGCAGCTCAGATACAATCTACCCTGAGAGGTTGTGAAGTTTCAGGGTTTTCAAGAGCTGCTAAAGTCACAGCTGACCTCATAGTGCTGGCAACAGTCCTACATGGAGCAAAAGGTCAGACCAGGTAGCATCCAAAGATCCCTGCCAACCAATGTCTCTGATTCACTGAAGACAGTGCAGGAACTTACTGCTCAGGACAGCAGTGAGAATTTGGGGAACACTAACCATACATTGGTCCATTAAGTGGATACACCAAATAAATGCTTGCCACCCTGCTCAGGTAAATGGATACTTATTGCTACTCTCTCTTTGCCTTGCTAAGAGCTTAGAAAAGGCTTGCTTGCTTTTGTCTGACAATTCTGTCAGGATAACTCATTGACTACCACTTAAATATCATTGTAAGCACATTAAAATAGCTCACTGTTTACACCCAAAGTCTGAATTCAGACTGCAATTCATTACAGTAGCTTCTGAATACACAAAACCATATTTTTACTGAGCTGGCCTACAGCCTAATCCAAAACTGCCAACAGAACTAAGATGTGTACAGGACTGAAATCCAGTTCGAGCAAACTGTTCTGCAAATAAAACAATAATTGTTACAGTAACAATTTGTGTCTGTACCTAAAACATACTCGGTGACATCACCTCTAGGCTGCTTTATGCTTCTCCAAGTTTCTTATACTTAATTATAGTCGCCTAGACTGCTCCAGTAATTCATTTGTTTGAAATCTGACAAGCAGACTTTCTGCTGGCATAGTTAAAAATACCTGACTTGATTGGTAGTCCACAAAAAATCAGTTATCCTCCAGATCAGAATTATACACACTGTATGCATACGTACAGGCAACACAAAACCAAACAGAATAAAAGAATCAACTGGAAGATTGCCCTTACATATTCAGAATATAGAAGCAAGTAACCATCACACTCAGGTCACATAATTGTATTAAGCTAAATCCTTCTACGCACAGAGAAGCCTTTTCAAATACTACCTTAGAGCAGGAAGTTTGTAATTAAGTGGCCTGGCTTAGGATTCATTACAAAGTCTAAGTCATATAAATATGAAACAATATCACCAAGATCACCTAAGATCTGACAGAGGGCCATGAGTCATATGTACCCCTGGCATCACTGGGGCTTTATTCTTCATTTTTGGGTCTGGCTCTAGGGTCTAGTACAGCACCTAGTACAATGTACTAACTGGCATCCCAGTCCTAATGTGCTTAAAATACACTGTAAGTTACAGATAAGGAAAGTAAATCATCATGCAAACCAATAAAATAATCAGAAAACAGAAATAAGACATTAGCTTGGCATTTGTAACTTTAGTTATAACAAAGTTTTTCTGTTTTTTTTCATATGAGCTGCAAAAGTCAGAACGTGATACCAGGAACTTACAACCTGCTTTAAGAAAACACTCTCATGTAGGAAGCAGAGCAGTGTCAGTGGATTAGTGACAACAATAACCCCACAGGAAGGGGTTTTTCTTCACATGCCCAGGTACAGAATGGAGTAAGTTTATGGAAACAATTTCTTTATGGCGTGAATAAGCCCCAGACTGCAGGGTCATTTAGAGGTCTATGTCACTCCACCCTAGAGTTAAATAAGCGTGCAATGGAAAGAATTAAAAATGGCAGAAGTTTTAATTTTCTGAAACAGATAAGCAAGTTCAATAATTGCATCATCCATCAAGGAGCTCAGTCCTTCTGTTTGCAAGGCTCCAAACCAAACCAAAAACCAAACCCCAAACCCACACGGAAAAGCACCAACGTATTTTTTTGTAATGTTCAGTGCATTTAAAACGCAGTGTATTCAAATATTTCTGGAAGCCCTGTCTTCAGGCCCTTCATTTACTTAACTATCTTTATGCATTAGGTAGCGACTGGATCTGCTATTTACCAGTTAGCCCTGCTTGGTATTTCTGTGTATACCTACAGGACAGACACCCTTCCTCCCTTGTAAAGATCAGAATACTAAAGCTTTCTCCTCACCCCCTCAGCAGTCAAGTGGAGAGGACACAAGCAATACATTCATAAATTAGAAGATACAAAGATAAAGCTAGATTATTTAATCAACTTATTTTTAACACAAAGCCCCCTAAGCAAGGCTGGGTTATGAAAAGCACAAGTACTTTTTCCCCAAACATACCGTAAATTTATTTAAATTATTTACTACTGCATATTTTAGCTGATCCCATACAGCTAAGCCAGGCTGAAACTTTATCCATTTTACGTTTTACCTTGTTTTCCAAGCAATCCTATATAGTGCAGTAGGGCTGTGCCAAGCAAGACAACAAACACGCATAAACATGGGTCAGATTTTAATCATCTTAATGCAAGAGTATCTCTACACCCCTCCTCCTCTTAGGAAAAAAAAAGAAAATAAAAACTGCTCAGGGGCTCACTGTAACAGCAAGGCATGTCAAGTGCCTTGAATAATTCTCACAATACATTTATCCTGACAGCAACCCCACTACGGTAGGTGGGATCCTAACGGAACCCCCAGTACGCGGCAAGCAGCCTGGTCAGGATGGAAAGGTAAACCTGTGAACACAATTTGGGTCTCAAGCCCCAAACAGGTTTGTAATCACTCGGTTATGCCTTCTCTCCACAGCATGGATTCCAAATTATCCACTAAGGATTTTCCACTTGCTTGTATCAGGGATCATTTAATGTGTAGGTGGAAGTACCAGCATCCTTGTGTCAGCTGATGTGACAAACAGAACTCGTACAACTCACAGCTGAACAGGGTGATGGAGGCACACACAGACCGGGAACAGGAGAGAAAACAAACAAACAAAACAAGCAAAACACAAAAAAAACCCACTGCAAAAATATAAAAGCCACAAGCAAAACAAAATAAAACCAAAAAACCAAAGCCCAAAACCAAAACACCCACCAAGAGCTAGAAAGAGATATTTGAAGGCTATTTTACCTATGCAGTCTTAGATTTTTTTTTTTTTTTTTTTACAATCATGGTGAAAGTAGTTGAGAGAGTAAGTGGAATCATACCCAAATACAGTATTTGTGACTTGAATTAGTGGCATATATCAAGTGGAGAATTTAAAGTACCAGTAAGAAGCAGAAGCGTAAAGAAAAAGCTGCCGTGTTTCCTTTGCAAGCTTTTGAAAAGGTCCTTATCCCCACCTTCTGGCGAGTCTATTTAGACAGACGAGAGATTCCAACTGTGAAAAGGCAAACACCCAAAGAGTTAGAAAAAAACCCAAAACAAACCAGCCCTCAACATTTGCAGTATCAATGTCAAGAAGCAAACCACTTCCCTCACAGAAAAAAAAAAATGAGTGTACCTTTTCTTCAGCTGCACGGAACCTACTGCTCACCTAGGTACGCAAGACAAGCGGTAGACTAGAACTACTTTAAACTCAGCAGCGTAGCTGTGTTCGCAGGACAAGAAAGCAAAGCAAATTTAAGCTTCCAGTTTCAAGTGGGGTGGAAGGTTGACCTTTTTTGTTGTACATAACAAGCCCATCAGTGACATTTTGAAGATTACCGCAAGACTGCAAAATGAAATCTCCAGGAACAGGATTTCAATTTGTTCCATGTGCTTTTTTTGTGTGTGCCTCAGGCCTCTTCTTATTGCAATTTGAATTTTCATGCACTGATTTCCACCATCACTCCCCACGGGCCAGATTCCAAACCCTTCCAACACATTCTAGCCATCTTTTCGCAGGCATTATCCCACCTGTTTAAACAATCGGCTGCAGCCAATTCATCTTGAGTTAGAAGAACAAGGTCTTTCCTAAGCACTGAAAAACTGTTAGCTTCATAAAGTTTAACTATTTAACCCGGTATTAAATGCTTGTCTAAAAACTCTCACACTTCTAGAGTCTGTTACTGTTAGCAGTACAGCTGGGAAGATATTTCATCCAAAGTTAGCAGAGTAGGACACTCAGAAAATCTTGAGCATATATAAAATTTGAGGGATGTGTTTGTGCACGCGCAGATGAAACACTCGATACTCAAACCCACATTAGGATTCTGAGCTTAGGAGACACTTAGGAAGTATTAAAAGCAATTTATTAATGTAAAGCACCGAGAAGCAATCTGGTTTCCCGTGGTGCTTATATCAATACTTGCTTTTTGGAAGGCTGCCTTCAGCACTGTAAAGCACTTAAATTTCAGTTGCATAAAATGTTCTGTTCAAACCCTGCAGGTAATTCCTACTCGGCTTCAGTTCAGCTGCAGTGTACAAGTTGGCAGTGTTTGAATTCAGAGTTTGGAGTGAGTGTATAAACTGAAATTTTATGCAACTCAAGTTTCATGTATTCATCAAACACATCATGGTAACGCACACCAATAAAACAAATTAGCTTTTAAAAAAATACATTCTCTTCTAGAAGTATGTTGTAGTTAAAGTAATTTGAAAATTAGGACCTCCATCACGAAATGACAGCCAGAATATGCAAGCAGCCACATTCTCTGATTTTCTAATCTGCAAGAAACAAGACTGTGATCCAGAGGAATGCCATCAGCATGTGGGGGAAAAAGGCAAAGGAATTGAATTCATTCCCTTTTCAGATATTTTCTCTAATATTTTGACAAAGGTAGGCAGGCATCTATCAAGTATTTAGAAGGAAAACTCCATAGTTCTTTTTGTTCAGTCAAAATGGGTTTGAGTAGAAAACCTCGAGTAATCAATAACCAAATTCTTTGTGAAAAAAAAAATAGTAGTTTCATTATCATTCAACCATGGAAGATTGAAATGGAATTTTAAAGACAGACTGCATGCTCCTTCAAACTGTATTTAAAGCCAAAAAAAACCAGCCTCTGGAAAGCAAACCTGGAAATGGAGCTGGAAAATGAACCTTTGTTCTTGTATCCCAAGCACACAGTGATACAGAACTGTGGTTGAAGGTGTTTCGGTGACCCCATTTTGGGGTCAAATGCTTCTGAATGTTTTGGTTTTGTACAGGGAAGGAAAAAAAACCCAAACAAACCACTTCTGGAATATGAAGTATTGTGCTAGATGCAAATAAAGCTGGGCAGGAAATACAGGAGCCCTGAAGGTATCATTCCAATGTTTTCATCATACAGGTACCTGCTTTTGCATTCCGCTGTCAGCAATGCCGAGTCTCTGGAGCACCCCTCAATTTACACGAGGGTCTCAAAGAAGGTGTGCCCAACCTTTGATTTTGCATAACTGGGAAGTGTCCCCCACTAGATGTTTCTAGAATTATTGTCTCCATTTCATATGCGATACTTCCCTGAGTAACTAACCTCAGCCCTGACTGTATGTTCAGCCATGGGATCCCAAGATATCACAGAGAAATCTTCAGTTAATCCAGCAGGCTTAGACTGGTATCAGGACACAGGAGCTACTTCTACATGACAAAAGTTAAGTGGTGTCAAAGCCCATTCGCAAGTCCTAAGGCTGGCAGGGAGTATCGAGAGCAAAGCTGCTCAATAAATGAGGATAAGCTGAAAGCTGAGCGTGACCACAGCACAGGCAGGGCCCTCACAGACCAGGGCTTATCTGGCAGGGGCTGATCACAGCAACCATCAACAGTCCTGGACACAGAAAGCACTGGAAACAGGTCCAGGTCTATCCAGGGAGTCAAGCGGAGAAAGAGATGGGATGAGAGCCAAAACTAGAAAGTCTGTAACCTAAGTCCAGGCTACAAAGTGTGACCAAGGACACAAGCAGGTAGATCTATCTCATTGTTCAGGCCAGGAATGAAGGCCCCATCCTGAGCTTAAATGAAGCCTCAGGATCAATAAGCAGAAGGTGAGGCTGGTCACAGTAACTGAAGCTTGTTGGTGAACATGGGGCCCTGACACAAACTGTCACATCCTGTCCACATCTGTGCTATCAAGTAGCTACATTATTTCAAGGAAACCGTTCACTCTTCGCTTCTGAAATGGCTACTGGGAATGACTGCTGGGATCACGCAGACTCCCAGACTATGCCTGGAAGTTGTTAGGGAAAGTACCATCTGTCCTCAGCCAAAAGCATGTCATGGACCATTTTAACAATTCAGTTGAAAATATTATAGAAACATAGAAAAGTCTGGGTTGGAAGGGACCTCCAGAGGTCATCTGGTCCAACCCCCCTGCTGAGAGCAGGGACATCCTCAACTAGAGC
>JAAGNO010024083.1:0-11303 GCA_033439905.1 Ceryle rudis
GTGGAGCTCTGGCACTGCCTGACACAGGGCTCATTGCAGCTGTTGGCCAGCGGGGTTGGGCCACAGGGACCACAGGGTCCGCAGGTCTGGCACGGGTTGCAGCAGGACATGACTCTGGGTCACAGGCGCACCTGGGAGAGAGGGCAAGTGAAGCAAAAGATGGGGAGACATGAGAAGCTGCACTGCACTGAGACAAGAAGCTGCACTGCACCCAACCACCGTGAACCCAAGGCCCCTCCGGAGCCAGCAGATGCTTCCCACCACAAAGCTCAGGAGACACCTCCTCTAAGTGCCAGCACTGAGTCGAAGACGACTTTCTGTCCCCTTCCGTGTCCCAGGAGAAGCAGCTCCCAGACCTGGGCCAGGACAGGCTGTGTCAACTCAGACAGACATCAAGGGAAGACCTGACCTGGAAGGAGGAGGAGAAAGGGCTTCACACTCACCTGGTTCCCAAGGAGAAGGAGGTGATAGAAGCGGGTGATGGAACAGAGAGCTGGGCAGCCTTTTATAGTAGTCCTGCAGTGCCTCAGGCCCAGAGGCACCTCTGTGGAAGGAAGAATTGTCTGACAAGCTCATGTCAAATGCAAAGCATCCCAGCTAATGGTAGGGGCTGTGTCCTGCCTTCCTGCTCTGCTGCCTGTTCATTTCCTGGCTCCTGCCACGTGCTGGCCCATGGGAGGACTTCTGAAAGTAGCAGGATGAGAACCCCAGGGGTTTCCAGGGCAGACAGACATCAGCACAGGCAGAAGACTCATCTCAAGCGTCTCTGGCCTCCCGTGCAGGCAGGCAATAGGCGTGTGGGTTATTACTAGGGGCCTGTTGTTGGCAGCGTTTTCAGGAAATGGGCACCACTCTCGTGCTTCTCTAGATACACAGGACTGTTGTGGAAGAGGACACCAGGGAACAACCAGAAGCCTGTCTGCAGCTTGTTTATTTCCACAGGCTACATGAGTCCGGCTCTTCCAGTGTGCTCCCAGCATCTTCTCAGCAGAGTCCCATGATGATGTTGTGTTCCTGGCTTAATGTGACAAGACAAATTGTTCCATGGTTCCATGCTGGCATCCATGAGCACACATGTGTCTGCCTGTACTTGTCTGACCCTCATCAGAGGTCATGGAGAGGTCATAGCAGGGGACTCTGCACTGGTGTGTCCATTAGCACTGCAGAGGAGGAGGTTGCCCTTGCCTGAAGGAGCCCATCTGCAACTGAGGCTAGCAGAGAGGTGCTCAGAGAACTGTAATGCAGCCTCTGCCTCCTGCACCCCTCACTGCTTGCTTTCTGCCCAGGGAGAAACGCCAAGAAACTTCCCCACCTGGGCAGGGCGTTTTACCTGGATGGATCCCCTTTAGCTGCAGTGGTCTGGTGACTGGGATGGGACACAGACTCCTTGTGTCCACCCCAATGTCAGATGCACTTGTACCTCAGCCTGGTGCTGAGTGAGACAGGAGCTGAGATCTCCCATCAAAGGAGTCTTGCACTAAAGGGACCAGAGCCCAGATGGTGCCCTGCTGTGTGGTATAGGACAGACTCTCTGCGTTGCTCAGGTCTACTTGAGTAGCTTTGAGTCAATCCCACTTTGAATTCAAGCACCAAGTCTTCCATATACTCCATAAAATCCTGATACTCAGGGCTTAGCAGCTGTGTCTGGGAAGGTAGGCACACTTGATTTAGGGCAAACCGTCAAATCCTTTCTGCTTTTTCATGAGCAGGCCAATGTCCCTCTATTTGCAGAAACTGGTGTGTACTGACTGCAGCTCAGTGTCCCACATCACACTGTGCTGCTTTAAGGGTGGAGGAAATATAAGGGCCAGGAATGAAGGAGAGATGCTGAGGCTGTGAAAAAGGAAAGGGATGGGATGAAGTTTCACTGGAAGCCCACCAATGTCTCTGTTTTGTTTTGGGGTTTTTTTCGTAACAACCATGGGAATTAGAGGTGCCAGAAGAATTTGTCATTTCGATGCTTCTTTTCTGGACCTCCAGGAACTCGGCACATGGTGCTGGGACAGAAGATAGGGCTATGGGACTTTTAGAGCTTTGGGCCATTTGTGCCTTCTTCCAATCTCCCCTCTCTCTCTTCCCTTTACTGTCACCATCTCCAGTTAACAGCCTAGTGGGGAGAGACCTGTTCACCTCCAGGCATCTGCAGGGCAACCAGCCAGACACCCTGCAGGAGCTCCACTGCATCTTTGTGGCTGTCCCTGGTGCTCACTCTGAGCCACCTCCTTTTCTTCTCTAGACTCATTAAAGTTGTGCTGCATCCAAGCCTGGGCCTCCGAGTCCTCCTTCCTTCAGTGGCAGCTCTTAAACTCTGCTTAGGGGAAAGGGTGGAATAAGGGCAGGCTGGGAATCCATGCAGGACATTCTGGTTTGTGTACTTTCCCTTGAAGCCTCTGAACACATCCCTGCCTGCTCCGCAGCCAATGGCCATCAGTAAGGCTAGGTATCCAAACATTGGCAGGAATATGGATGGAACACAACACTGCCTGGAGATGTCCCACAGCCTCATTTCCCTACTTTCCTTCCCTTCTATCTAACAGCCTAGGTCCATGGGCAGCACTGGGACTTGAGATCAGTAAGTCATATAATCCTTCATCACCTGACAGGGCTCAGATGCTCTCCAGACACTCAGGGCTGAGATTGCTTACAAGTCAGGATTGGTATTGACCACACTCAGCCTACACAATGAAGTTGCCACTCCCTGTGAACCTAACACCTCTCTGGTCCAACACAGCTCCAGCAGAGCATCCAGTGACCAACTTTCTGGCTACTCCCTCACCATTTCCAGGAGGAGGGAGACTGGGCACGTGGCAGCAGTCCACAGAGCTTCCAAACAGGAACCTGCAGTCTCAGCAGAGTCCCATGATGATGATGTGTTCCTGTCTTAATGTGACAATACAGATTGTTCCATTACTACACTAAGGATCACTGAGATGAGTGAAGAATGAACTTGGCTAAAAGCACAGTAGTGATGGAACCAGATTGGAGTTCAGCGTGCACCAATCCAACACTGACTACTATCCTCCCACTATGACACATTTCACTCACACTTGTCATCAAAGCCCGACCGTATTCTGCTGACTGAGAGGCTTTTGTACCATCACTCCACCCAAGGCAAAGTGCTACAGCAGATGGAACTCAACATCATGGACTGAATGTGCCCACCATGTGATGTCTGTTAATTCCAGGGGAATGATATCATTTACAGGTGTCTTTTTCTCTTTTGCCATTGCAGCTCATTGTAAGTGACACACCCCCTCAGGTGAGCATCCCTCAGAGGCAATTTAATCAGTTCATTCTCAAAAACATGGAATTAATTGATCATGTTAGCAAGTGACTGTCCTGAGTTCAGATAGGTTAGGGTTAATTTTAACCAGAAGCAGGGAAGCAATGTGTTATTCATATGTCATGCTCTGTACATAAAGTGGGGCATGTAAACCCTGGTAGAAGGTCTCCAGGGTCAGTGTAGTTCATTAGCCTTTATTTCTTTGTATATATTTTTCTTTGCTATTTATTAATAGTTTTGCTCTTTTTTTGTTAATTATTTTGTTGTACTTTTGTATGAAATCCTCCATATCTCAACCTGCAGGGGTTTTGTACATTTTCTGCCTTTTTTCCTTCCCAAGATGGGGGTGAGGCTGAAGATGGCACATGGCTTTCTCTAAATTACAAGAGCCCTTTTTGGTGCCCAGCATGGGGCACATGGGGTTGTGACAAGGACAAAATCAAAGACGAAATCCAACCAAGGTCTTTTTCTTTTTCTCCTTTTTGTAAAAAACAATCATTTTGTTACACACTTTTCATTTTGTAAGGTATCTAAATAGTGCATGTTTATAATGTTAGCCCCTTTGTTATCATGGTGGTCTCTTGTAAACCCTTATGCATTCTTTGTGTTCCCAGTGGTGGTTTTTATAACCTCTGGAAAATGGTCCAGGGTCTCGTGCTCTTATACTGGATATAAGCAACTTATGATATGAATGTGTCACTGGGTATGAGGCTAGGCTGCTGGTACTTGTATGTGTCCTTGGCATTTGCTAGGGATCTCACCTAATCTAGGCATACAGCAGAACAGATGACTTCGTCAGTTTTTGAGTTTTGTTGCGCTGTGGAACACCCAGGCCAGCATGTTCTCGGTGCCTTGCCTTTGGTTTGTTTCCTAAATGCTGATCAGGGTTGCACAATTCTTGTCCAAGTATATCACACAGAGGTCTGCTCCAAGGCTGGATAATTATGAGTGGCAGGGTATGTGGGAAAGTATGGGCAAAGTGTCTAGGGCACTGGTCACCACCAATGGTTTGGAAGGTCACCTCCGAACAAGTGCAGGATCCCAATAAACTAGTACGGTATTTAGAAAAGGTCTGTTGTCAGTCCGGTAATTCCCAAGAAATACAACTTACTACCATGTTTTGGGGCCTGGGCCACACCTACTGGATCCTTTTCAACACTAGTCAGTGCCCTAATGGGGAAGAGGAAGTCTCTGAACCTAAAAACAGACTGGCATATGCCACAGATGAACTGGAGAACCAGCCTGTGCTAGTGTCTGTCACCCCTATCCAGAAAAATAAATAAATGAAAATATCAGTTAATATAGAAAAGAATGGTGAGGATCCAGGACCATCACAAGAACGGGAGGGAGAGTCAGACGTGATCACCTGAGCCCTGCCCCTGAGTGAGCTGCAAGATGTGTGAAAAGATTTCAGCCACCTGCCAGGTGAGCAGATCATCACCTAGCTGCTCTGATGCTGGGATGGTGGGACTGGTAGCTTGGATTTACAGGGGGAAGAGGTCAAGCAGCTGGGATCACTGTCAAGGGAAGAGGCATTGACAAGGCAATTGGAAAACAGACACAATCCCTCAGCCTTTGGAGGTGACTCCTGACAAGTGTGAAGGAAATGTACCTCTTCAAGGAGGATGTTAGGTGACAGCTGGGCAAGTGGACCTCCATGGAAAGAGGCATTCATTACTTGAGGGAACTAGCAGAGCTGGAGATGATTTATAACAATCAGCATGGCGAGCAGCCACCCATAGACACAGACCAAGTCCAGCACACATCACCCATGTGTTGGAAATTCCTATGCAGTATACCACCAACATATGCCAACTGATTGGCAGTAGTGTCCTCAAGAGATAGCCAGGGATAAATGGTGGAGGAAATAGCTGTCCAGCTACAGCATTATCATAGAATCATAGAATGTTGGGGGTTGGAAGGGACCTCTGGAGATCATTGAGTCCAACGCCCCTGCCAGAGCAGTACCATAGAATCTAGGGCAGGTTACACAGGAATGCATCCAGACGGGTCTTGAAAGTTTCCAGAGAAGGAGACTCCACAATCTCCCTGGGCAGCTGCTCCAGGCTCTGTAACACTTACAGTAAAGAAGATCTTCCTTATGTTGAGGTGGAACTCCCTGTGCTCTAGCTTATATCCATTGCCCCTTGTCCTATCACAGGGCACAACTGAAAAGAGGTTGCCCCTTTCTTCTTGAGACTCATCCCTCATATATTTATACACATTAATTAGATCCCCTCTCAGTCTTCTCCAAACTAAAAAGCCCCAGGTCTCTCAATCTTTTCTCATAAGACAGGTGCTCCAGTCCCTTAACCATCCTCGTAGCCCTCTGTTGAACTCTTTCAAGTAGATCCCTGTCCCTCTTGAACTGGGGAGCCCAGAAGTGAATGCAATACTCCAGGTGAGGTCTCACTAGGGCAGAGTAGAGGGGGAGGAGGACCTCCCTCAATCTGCTGGACACGCTTTTCTTCATGCACCCCAGGATACCATTGGCTTTCCTGGCCACAAGGGCACATTGCTGTCGCATGGATAACTTGTTGCCCACCAGGAATCCAAGGTCCTTCTTATGAAGGAAGTGTTTCTACCTCCCTACAGGCTTGTGTTTCAGCTGTGGTGGAATTGTGCCAGGAAGTCCAGAAAATCGGACATGTCCTATTCTCCACCTGAATGGCCCCATGTCTCATCTATTAGGAGTAAGTCCTCCCCTGCCCACGAGAAAGCGTATGGCAGGTACACATCACATGGTACTCTGTGGTTCTACCTTTGCATCCACAGAGAAAACATTCTGATAATACTAAACTGGGAGGAGTGGCTGATACACCGGAAGGCTGTGCTGCCATCCAGTGAGATCTGGACAGACTGGAGAGCTGGGCAAAGCCAAACCTAATGAAGTTCAACAAGGATAAGCGTAGAGTCCTACACCTGGGGAGGAACAACACCGTGTACCGGTACAGCTTAGGGGTACACCTGCTGGAAAGCAGCCCCATGGAGAGGAGCCTTGGAGTCCTGTTGGACAGTAAGTTCTCCATGGACCAGCAATGTGCTCCTGTGTCCAGGAAGGCCAGTGGAATCCTGGGGTGCATGAAGAAAAGTGTGTCCAGAAGGTCAGGGTGGTTGTCCTCCCACTCTACTCTGCCCTACTGAGACCACATCTGGAGTATTGTGTTCATTTCTGGGCTCCCCAGTTCAAGAGGGACAGGGAAATACTAGAGAGAGTTCAACAGAGCTACAGAGATGATGAAGGGACTGGAACATCTCTCTGCTGAGGAATGACTGAGAGCCCTGGAGCTGTTTAACCTGCAGAAGAGAAGCCTGAGAGGGGATCTTATTAACGTTTCCAAATATCTGAAGGGTGGGTGTCAAGTAGAAGAGGCCAGTCTCTTTTCAGTTGTGCCCTGTGATAGGACGAGAGATAATGATAGCAAGGTGAAACACAGGAAGTTCCACCTCAACATGAGGAAAAACTTCTCCAATGTGAGACTGACTAAGCTCGTAACAGGCTGCTTAGCGAGGTTGTGGAGTCTCCTTCTCTAGAGACTTTCAAGACCCGCCTGGATCTGTTCCTGTGTGGCCTGCCCTGGGTGACCCTGATCTGGCAGGGGGGTTGGACTTGATGATCTCCAGAGGTCCTTTCCAACCCCTAACATTCTATGATTCTATGAAAAGGGTACCGGTGGCCTCTGATATCACTGCCGTGGAGGAAACTGTGGGGGTCGATGCGCAGGCCGAGACAAAGGAATGAGGAAGTGGCATGACCTGGAAATGCCGCATGAATGGTGGCTGGAAGTCCAGCTGCTGTGAGGCCAATGGAAAAACTTTTTGTGGAAGTACTACCCCGCAGGGCTGCGGATATAAAAGCCTGAGTATGCTATAAATAGCATCTGTAAGTACCACCCCCCCAGGGCTGGGGGTATAAAAGCCCATGTGCTATATATAGAATCCCCAAGGGTATAAAAGTCTGTGTGCTCTCAATAAAGTGGATTCTGGTTGCACCTTCAACTTGGGTCTGTGCCTTCATATGCCACAGGAAACGGAGCAGTTGCTAAACTTGCCCAGGCTTTCAGAGGACCCTTCTGTGTTGCTATTGAAGGCTGAAGAGCAGCAGCTACAAACCAGTACCACCACAGTGCACTGACAGCAGTATTGCACCAATCGAGATGCCCCAATCCCCATCCAGAAACTGATTTGTCAACTAGAGAGACAGAGGGTGATCAACAAGACTTGATCCCCCTTCAACAGCCCCATATGGCCCGTGTGAAAATGTAGTGGGGAATGGAGATTTACAGTGGACTACCATGGCCTGAATGAAGTTACTCCAGCGATGAGTGCTGCCATTCTGGACATGCTAAAACTCCAGTACGAACTGGAGTCAAAGACAACTAAGTGGTATGCAACCATTGGCTTTGCTAGTATGTTTTTCTCTGTTCCTATAGCACCAGAGTGTAGGCCACAGTTTGCTTTCAGATGGAGAGGTGTCCAACACACCTGGAATTGACCACTCCAGGAGTGGAAACACAGCCCTACCATTTGCCATGGATTGATTCAGACTGCACTGGAGAAAGGTGGAGCTCCAGAACACCTGCAGTACATTGATGACATCATCAAATGGGGTGATACAGCAGATGAAGTTTTTGAGAAAGGGAAGAAAATAATCTAACCCCTCCTGAAGGCCAGTTTTGCCATAAAACAACGTAAAGTTAAGAGACCTGCATGAGAGATTCAGTTTTTAGGAATAAAATGTCAAGGCGGGTGTCACCAGATCCCAGTGGATTTGATCAAAAAGATAGCATCTGTGTCCTCACCAACCAGTAGAAAGGAGACTCGGGCTATCCCAGGTGCTGTGGGTTTCTGGAGAACGCACATGCCAGACGACATCCTGATGGTGAGCCATCTCCACCACATGACTTGGAAGAAGAATGATTTTGAATGGGCCCCTGAGCAGCAGCAAACCTTTGAACAAATTAAATGGGAGTTTGTGCATGCAGTAGCCTTCAGGACAATCTGGGCAGGACAAATGATTAAAAATGTGCTCTACACTGCAACCAGGAAGAATGGTCCTACCTAGAGCATCTGGTAGAGAGACCCCAGGGAGACTTGAGTCTGACCCCTAGGGTTCCTGGAGTCAGGGCTACGAAGATACAGAGGCCAACTAAAATCCAACTGAAAAAGAGATAGTGGCAGCATATGAAGGAGTTCAAGCTGCCTCAGAAATGATAGGGACCGAAGCACAGCTCCTCCTGGCTCCCTGACTGCCAGTGCTGGGCTGGATGTTTGAAGGAATGGTGTCCTCTATACACCATGCAACTGATGCCATGTGGAGTAAGTGGGTTGCATTGATAACACAATGGGCTCAAATAAGGATTCCCCAGACACCCAGGGATCTTGGTACTGATCACAAACTGGCTGGAGGGCAAAGTTCGTGGGACATCTCCAGAGGAGGAGTAGGTGACGTACTGAGGAAGCCCCACCAGATAACAAACTACTAGATGATGAGAAGCAATATGCCCTGTTCATTGATGGGTCCTGTCACATTGTGGGAAAACATCAAAGGTGGAAAACTGCTGTGTGGAGCCCCACACAATGCATCAATAAAGCTGATGAAGGACAAAGTAGTACTGTATCCAGTTCTGGAGCCCTCAGTACCGGAGGGACATGGACCTGAGGGAGCGGGTCCAGAGGAGGGCCACAAAAATGATCAGAGGGCTGGAACATCTCTACTAGCAAGACAGGTTGAGGGAGCTGTGGTTGTTCAGCCTGAAGAAGAGAAGGCTCCGGAGAGACCTAATAGCCACCTTCCAGTACCTGAAGGGGGCTTACAAGGAGGTGGGAAAGGGACTGTTTACAAAGGCCTGTAGTGACAGGATGAGAGGCAAAGGTTTTAAACTAGAGAAGAGTAGATTTAGGTTGGATATTAGAAACAAGTTCTTTACCATGAGGGTGGTGGAACACTGGAACAGGTTGCCCAGGGAGGTAGTTGAGGCCCCATCCCTGGAGATATTCAAGGTGAGTCTCTCCGAGTAGCCCGATCAAACTTTCAGAAGAAACACACTGTTCATAATTTTTGGTACTTTAATTTTTTTGAATTTTATTGCATTTCTGCAGTAGCAAAATTAGTAAACAGAGACACCAGTTGTTCTTTGTTACTACTTGATGGTAATAACAATGTACTACTTTGGATGAAACTTTTGGGTTTTGTTTTGTTTGGTTTAATACTGTTGCATTGTTACTTCATGGTCATTCTGTACCAACTTTTTTCTGGAGCTCATTTTCAGCTCTTAAGCATAAGCTGTTATTGTTCATGAAAATAAAATTTTATATTACTTAAATACTTCATTTAATGTGTCACTTTGTATATTCTAATGTTGAGTCTTTCACTGTTAATATTATCAGGTGAAAAGAGATAAATAGCTGCTATTTCTTAAAGATATTTCATCAGAATAGTAATCTAACTTCCATAAAAACCTAAATGTACCTTAAATATCACAGGGAATTTTGTTACATTGTGTGGGTTTTTTGTTGGTTCGTTTGTTTGTTTGATTTTAATGAGAGTTGTGACTCCCATTAGGTTTTTGACCTTTTATTTACATAAATAAAGTTTACATAGAATGTCTTTCTCTTCTTCTTCTGTAGAATAATCCAACTGGACACATCTTTACAGCATATTTATCAACCTACACAAAAGGGAGAGAGGAAGAAGAGAAAGCTGACTGAAAACTGTCTGGTTTTGTATGCTTATAAATCCCTGTGTCTGTCTTAACAGGTGAAAAACCATTTGAATGTCCAAACTGCCATGAACATTTTGCTAGGAATAGCACACTCAAATGTTACCTAATGGCCTGTCAGTCTGGAGCTGGAGCTAAAAAGGGAAGAAAGAAGCTATATGAATGTCAGGTGGGTGATGAAAGTAGCAGAGTCTGAGGCTAGATACTTCCTTTCTGTGCTGAGGGACTGTGGGTGTACTGAGCAGGAAAGGTAATGAGAGTGGGCTTATGTCTCCAAGAACTACTTTTATAAAATAAATTATAAAGATTGCATTCAACCACAACATGAAGATAAATTCTTATCTCTAAATAGTTCCATTTAAAATATGGAATTACTTATACGGAGCTTCATAATACTTTGTTAATCAGAGAGATTCTTGTGGGTAGGTAAGTGTTCATCTGCATCTTACTGATCTTTCTTCTTCCTTTTCAAGGATTTTGATGCACTGTTCTTTCATGCTTGTGAGCATGCTTCACTAAAGTCCAAAAGTGCTATTTTATTTCCTATTTTATTATTCTTCTATTTAATACCAATACATTGACTTTGTCTGGAAAGTCATTCCAACTTATGATGACAACCTGTAATGACTTTTTAAACAGATATAAATGCTGTAGATGGATAGCTAGGGTACTTGGTCACTATATGTAGTTGACATTTGAAAAGCTGCTCAGAAGAATGTTACTTAGCTTTTAAAAGTTGATTCTGAAAAGCGAGAAAATATGAGAGCTCAGGTTGGTTGTAGCATTTTTATTTGCTATTTTGCTGCTCCACTGCTGTGACAGTATCAAATAAGAGCACACTTCCTCCTCTCCCTTAAGGCTCTTTCTTTTTTCAGTTCACAGAATGGCTGTGGTTTGAAGTTAAATGAGGTTGCGTAGTAAATAAAACTCCTGGATATTGGCTTTATTTGTTAAAAAAATCAGTAATTTTATTCACAGAAAACAGTGAATACTGCAGGACATGAATGAATTCTGTGTTGCTAATCAAATAATTTAATCAAAAGTTTCACCAATGCTCTTGCATTGTTTAGTTAACATAGAAACATAGAACTGTCTGGGTTGGAAGGGACCTGTAGAGGTCATCTAGTCCAACTCCCCTGCTGAGAGCAGGGACATCCTCAACTAGAGCAGGTTGCTCAGAGCACTGTCAAGCCCCACCTTGAATGTCTCCAGGGATGGAGACTCAACCACCTCCCTGGGCAACCTGTTCCAGTGCTCCACCACTCTCATGGTAAAGAACTTCCTCCTTATTTCTAATC
>JAAGNO010024084.1:5310-17478 GCA_033439905.1 Ceryle rudis
AGTGGATTTAGATTAGAAATAAGGAGGAAGTTCTTTACCACGAGGGTGGTGGAGCACTGGAACAGGTTGCCCAGGGAAGCAATTGAGGCCCCATCCTTGGAGACATTCAAGGTGAGGCTTGACAAGGCTATGAGGAGCCTGCTGTAGTTGAGGATATCCCTGCTCTCAGCAGGGGGGTTGGACTACATGACCTCTAGAGGTCCCTTCTAACCCAGACATTTCTATGATTCTGTGTTCACTCTGGAATGGCATCAAATGTGCATATGTAGGGTAAGAGCATCCTCCCCTAGACTATACTTGTGCAGGAGCACCCTTAATTAAATAGCTACAAGGGAACAACAAGGGGACTATGTAACTAACCTGCAAGCAAAGCTGCAAAAAGGGCCAGACAAGGTAATTTCTGTGTAGGAGCTGTGAATCTTACTTCAGAGGAGAGGATAATGGAAAATAAAACATATCTTTAATCTCTCTGTCTTAAAAGCATCAACATTGGTTTTACAAGACTTACCTACACAGAAAGTGATACTTGAAAGAGTCCTGTAATACAGCAGCTAAGAGAAAGTATGTTTTTGCGCTCTAGCCCCAGAGCTAGTATGTTTCAAGCTGCAATTTAAGTTGATACCAATATCTGCAGAAAATAGCCTTAGAATGATCGTGTTATGAGAGAAGATCTAAGGAGAATGACTGCTCAGATAGGAGGAACTGATTCTTGTGTTGTTCATTTGTTTCTAGTACCTGACTGCCAAATCCAGTGTGAAAACCATTTCTGAATTTGTAGACCCTGTCCCTAGCAGCATGGAAATTACCTGCAGAATGTATAGATAGATCTCTCCTTAATAAACATTCTTGTGGAAATAAGCAGGTTTTTGGAAAACTGTTCCCTTCCGCACACAAAAGTTGGTATATGTTAGCTGATATTTATATATACCCAGGGATCAGTTGAGATGGTTCAGATTCTAATCTCACAGGCAGTTTTATTTCTTGACTTTCTTTTACAATTAGCCTTTTAAAAAAAAAGGTAAAATGGAGGATGCAGGGAACTACTGACCAGTCAGCTTCACCTGTATATTCAGTCGATCATGGAACAAGATCCTCCTGGAAGCTATGTTGAGTCATATGCAAGAGAGAGGGATGCTTAGAGACAGCCAACATGGCTTCACCAAGGGCAAATTGTGGTCTTCTACAGTGGCATGACTGCATCAGTGGACAAGGAAAGAGCTACATCTGTAATTTCCATGGACTTCTATAAAGCCTTTGGCACACCCTCACACAACATTCTTGCCTCTGTATTGGATGGATGCCCTGTTAGATGGATAAGGAATTGACTGAGTGTCAGTGTGGAAAGAGTTACAGTCAATGGCTCAACACCAATGTGTAACCAGTAATGAGTAGTGTCCCTCAAGCATTCTTACTGAGATGAGTACTATTTAATACCTTCATCAGTGACATAAGTGGAATCTTACCAGGTTTGTGGATGACATCAGTGAGTGGTACAGTTGATACATTGGACAGAAGGGATGCCATCCAGGCTGACCTGGACAACTTCGAGAAGTGAGCCCATGTGAACCTCCTGAAGTTCAGCAATACCAAGTGTGGGGCAATCCCCAATATCAATACAGACTTGAGGATGAATGGATTGAGAGTAGTCCAGCAGAGAAGGACTTGGGGGATATTGGTGGATGCAAAACTGGATGAGCTAGCCAGCAGTGCGTGCTTACATGTCATAAAGCCAACTGTATCCTGGGCTGTCTAAGTGAAGTATGCCCAGCAGGTTGAGGGAGTTGATTCTCCCTCTCTATCTGTAGTACAGCTCTGGGATCCACAGTAGAAGAAAGCTGTGGACCTGTTAGAGTCAGTCCAGAGAAGGGCCATGAAAATGATAGAGGGCTGAAACACCTTTCCTATGAAGAAAGGTTGAGAATGTTTGGATTATTAGATGGAGACTAGAGAAGTCAGGTCTCTGGAGAGACCTTACTGTGTCTTTTCAATAATAAAAGGGGGCTTGTAAGACAGACAGACAGAGACTTTTTACCAGGGCCTGCAGTGACAGAAGGGGCAATAGTTTTAAACTGAAAGAGGGTAGATTTAGGAATATAAGAAAGCTATAAGGATGAAAATTTTTACTATGAGGGTGGAGAAACACTGGAACGTGTTCCCCTTTGTGGATAAGTTGTAGATGTCCCATCATAGGAAGTGTTAAACATGGCATGTTAGATGGTACTTTGAACAACATGAACTAGAGAAAGGTGTTCCTGCCTGTGGCAGGGAGGGTGAAGTAGATGATCTTAAAAGGACTGTCATGGTTTAGACCAAGCTGGAAGCTGAGCACCAGGTGGCTGTTCACTCACCCCTTCCCCTCAACCCCTGTGGGATGGGAATGAGACTAGGTAAAAATACACAAAACCCTAGGGGTTGAGATAAGGAGAATTTAACAGAACACCACAAGAGGAGAAGAAACAACAGTAATAACATTAATGAAACAGTATATAAAGCAGGTGATAAAAAACCAACAAAACTGCCTAAATCTACACCAATGGCTTGATGTTAGAGATTGCAAAACATTAGAGCCCTGGTCCCTTGCACTTATACAGCAGGCATGATGTCATTATAGTATCGAATATCCCATTGGCTGGTATAGTGGGCTATCCTGCTGGGGTCCCCTCCATGTTCCTGGTGAAAATGATCCCTATCCTAGCCAGACGCTGGAGAAGGTCCCTTCAAACCCAAACCATTTAATGATTCTTTGAAGTTACTTAGTGCCCTATTGAATGTAAACCATAGTGAATTTCTCTGGGGACTACTTGGGCCATCATATAACACAGGGCTTGTGGTTGCAAAATTCTGAAATGGTATCCTAGTCTCAATTTACTGTCAATCTTCCATGTTTTACACTTTCATAACATAGATACAGTTTGATTTTTATGACCTCAGTTCATCAGAGACAGGAGGATACAAAGATAACAGAAAGGGAGTGGTCTAACTCTTGTCCTGTAATCAAACCTATCTTTGAACATCTTCTATTTATAACCAGTTTATAGGAAATACAGTGGAAGTTTTACTCTTAAGTGGCAAAGCAAGTGGGAGGGATATTACAAACAGTGTCATATTGTATCCATTTTGAAGAAATAGCTTTTAAATGTCAATTTTGAAGTAGGCCTTGATTGAAATCTAAATTGCCATTTGCAGGGATGGATACTACGTACCTGATGATACATGCATAATTGTGGTAGCCTTATAACAGACTAGAACTTCCTATATGGTATCACTTTAGGAAGATCACTTCTTAGTCTTAGATCATAGAGGTTGTCTTCAGAATAGAAAGTGCCTTCCTTCTTCAGGACAAGGTTTAGTGGTCCTGATAATATTTAGTAGATGGTTGGACTTTATTAATCTTGAAAGTAATTTCCAACCTTAATGATTCTATGACTCTACTTTTGGCCCTATGGTTATTTGACACAGTGCTTTTACCTTACTGCTTTATATAGTTTCTCTAAACGTATCTTCTTATTACAAACCAGACTTAACCTGCTAACAGATTTTGTTGATGCTTTGCTGTGTAGTCTCATCAGTTACACTTCATCTCTCGACCTCTTGACTACTAAGGAGTACCAATAAAATGGTGGTACTGTGTTTACAGATGTAATAGTACTTCTTCATTAACCTAATTTCCTGAAGCATTATTGCTGGTCTGGTTTTCCCCCTGGATGATTTTTTGCTGAATAAGCAGGGCAAATCCCCAGAGCAAAGCACACAGCTGTCAACAAACTTATGGAAAATGTTCATTGCTTTTTGTATATGCACTGTAAAGATATGAAAACACAAACTTTAAAATAATAGGTTTGCACTTGCATGAAACACAAAATAGAATTTGAATAACATCTGAGATCAGAAAAATTAACAGGAAAGACTTGCTTCCAATATTTTTTTAAATAGCAAAGCTGAATGTTGAAGAATATTCCGAAGGTCTGTTTCTTCTGTACAATAATTTCATTTTTGTAGGGATTTTTACAGTGCATACAAACAGAATTTATAAAACTAAACATAAATGCCCTAACATCTTTCATTTCAAGAATTCTTTAAGAGTTGGAAGGGATATTCCTTCTGTTTGAAGCCTGACTGAATCTGATTACTTGCCCTAGGCATGCTGGTTAGTATAGTTCATGCATATAAGTATTGTATGGAAATTATTTTAATAATTTGGCAATAAAATTTGTTATGCTCATTGAAAGCCTTTGCTTATCCAGTAATACTACACTGTCTGCTGAGAAAAAAATCTTCTGATGTTGTTACTTGATAAGCTGACTTTCATTGCAAATCTAGCGTATGTGGGGAAGCATGTTGCTGTGCTGGATCCCTCAGACACTGTAGTGCTATAGTGTGGAAGTGACTCAGGTTTCCACACAGATACATGCCTAACTTAAAAATAAGTAAACCCTATCAGAATTTGGACCTTTCAGGGTGAAGTAGGATGGCTACCAAAGCTGTGGCATCTCTCTGTGCAAGATGGCTATGAAGGAAATGAAACAGTATGGTTGAGCCTGGGGGTTACCAGTTGATCTGGAGTATAGTTGTTCCCTTCGTCACTAGAAAAGATGGAGCTGCTAAAGTTAACGCATGAGAAGGAAGGCCACAGTAGTTTTCTCTATGAGGTGAGGGGGCCATTATTATAAGCTTGTTTGCAAGCACGGGAAAATAGTACATAGATGGGGTTGTATTCAGACCACTGCAATGAGGGCCATTTTGTGGACAGTTCCCGAAGTAAGCAGTCCAGTTTGTATTTGTAAATTTAAATTACTAATTTAATTCACATGTTCTTTGTCTGAAGTAAAACTATTTGTGCAGATTTTTAGAGAAACAGCATAAGCCTCAGGTAAAAAGGTCTTTCTTCAGTACAAGTTTGTAGATAAGCTCTGTTTATGAAGCTTAGAGGCCTGCTTCAGTATTCAGGCCTTTTGCTGTATTAAAGGAATTTTATTTATTCCTTTTTTTAAGCTTTGGCATTGTTAAAATACATCAGACTTTAAATTTTTAAAATACAAAGTCTTTCCCTTAGGTTCCTCTCCTTTTTTCCTAAAATGTGAGAGGTGGCATTCAGTCTAAAGCGTGACTGGAAGGTATGCTTAATTTAAAAAAAAACCACCATGGGTCCAGATTTCATTGTGAGCTTGCAGCTGTGTCATTTTAATCCTGTTTCCTACTGATTATTAAACATGGTGTTTCCCTGATAGCTGCAGGAAAAGAAGTGGAGAGAGCTTACCCTGCAGACTCTTAACCATGCTTTCTAATGCTTGCAAAATAAAAGTTTTATTATATGGAATTGAGGACAGCATCCCTGAAGCGCGCACTGTAGCAGGGAAAAGTTGCTGGAGGTTTACCAGTGAGACCGACTTAGAGACCAGGGGGTGGAAGGGTAGACCAGATGTCAGAAAACACCAGCAGTTGAACAAGAGCATGGATTTCTTAGCAACTAGAGGAAGCAAGAGGAAGAGGAGAAGTTCATGAAGCATTTTACTTTTGTTCTCTAAAGACTTTGAGCTGCTTCCTAGATAGGATGTCATCCAGAGTTCTATCACAGCCTCTTAGACCTGTATACTTTATGCTCAGGAGTTTCTTAAATGTTACCAGTGATGTGCCATACCATACAACTGAGAAATATTATCTCTTCCCAGTGTGTAATAAGTTCTTTCCACAACATAAGTGAATGCAATGCAGGTTGTTTCTTCCTGATGGTCAAATTCGTATGCATAGACAAAGAAACAAAGAAATTAAGTGCTACCGAAGTGCTTAACAAAGAAATTGCCAAGTGCTATACTATAGTTATTTTGCAGCCATCTCTTACTTGACCAGCCTAAGTAGCTGTGTCATTTCTTGAACTAACTTTTCTGTTGTAATAGTCAAATACTCTCTTTACCTATTAAGTAATTTCTTTGCTGCAGTTTGAAATAGTCTTGAATAAGAAGGAACTTCTAAAATCTAAACAGTGTGTCACAAACAGAGGAGTATTGTTGACTTAGCTTCTTTTAAAGTAGGTGGCCATCCATGGTTATGTCTCACCAGAATATACATACTCCACTCAACTCTCAGCCTTTTTAAAGGGAGCAGTTGATTACACTCACTCCAATTCAGACTTTGCTTTTACACATTTCCTACTTTGCAAACCCTAGTCTGCAAATCTAGCACCCCAAAACTATTCTGATTAGTAAGGCTCAATGGCATCACTCTAGATAGAATAAGTTTAGTAGTACAAGTGGCACACACAATAATTTTCCTAAGCAGATTGGTGGTGGGGAGAGGAGACAATGAGTGTGCCAAGTAGTATCATTCATTTATGCAATGAGATACTTCAGTAGTTCTGAAATGACCGAACTTGTTTGTTTCTTGCACTACCATTGTGTGAATTTGGACTGTTTAGTACTGACAAGCATGAAGTACGCCACTCAAACATAATGTTGATTCTCATTTTATTACAGTGCACAAGTTAGGCAGAAACATGACATTCTGAAGACTCTTTTTGCTGTTCAGTTTAATGTGTAAGTTTAGAAGGAAAACAGCCCCTTTCCTATGGTAGCTGGGGACCATGGCATTTTCTTTCTTGCTCACTACAGAAGAACTGATGTTTTTCCTTGATTTCAAGACAATGTTAAGCAGAGTATCTCACTTGAAAAAGGGAGTGAGACGATTTGAACTGCATTTAAAGAAGCAAAAGGAAAACTCAAGTTTCTCCTAGCTAGGAAGCAGCCCAAAGTCTTTGAGACTGTATTACACGTATGTATGTGTACACACATAACAGGTGCATGCTATGCGTGCATCAGTTGAAAGGCATTACTCTATACCCTGTTGTGATACTGGTAATGATGAAGGGATGGCTGGTACGATGTTTCATGGATGCCTGTTGCCTTGGAGGTCTCTTAGTGTAAATTGAAGCTACGTTTTTTTCACCTAGTAGCTGTGAGTCTGAGTAAACAAGCTGATTGTTACAAAGTGCTGTGTTACTTGCACAGCAGGGAGACTGCTTTGGATTGATGGAGAGAGTATTCAGGCTGGGATGTTGCTTGAGAAGATAATGGACATTAGACCTCACAGTTACACTTCCTGAACACTATAGCAAGGACGTATATGTGGGAAGGAGCTGTGGGTAGTGGCCCATGTGCCACATTCTCTCACTTACATATGAGTCTTACTGGTATTTTTTCCCTGCTCTCAGTCACCTTTGTAGAAGAGATAATGTTTCAGTCAGACTTAAATTCTTGATTGTAATAACCTTGACATCTACTAGCCCTACGGTAGAATTAGTCGCGAGTTGGTTTGAAAGTCAATGTAGATTTTGGGGATATGAAGGCAGTTTTAAGTTTCTGTTTACTCCCTGCAGTCAGGGCAGTGTAAATTGGCTTGTAGTTCCTTTCAGTCTTCCAGCATTGTTTCCCTGTTAAACCATTTGAAAACTGTTTGGTGATGCAGACTAGAAAGCTGCTGTGGTCAACTTTGGAATTCTGACTCTGTTGATCTTCCCTTGCAGGTGGATGAAAGGTGATTAACCTTTCTTCAGGTTGTCTCAGTGTAATCTGTTTCTGGGAAAGAAAATGCTTTAAAAACATAATTCCATTATTAAAAACTGCCCGTTTAAAATAAAATTAAAAGAAAATCTGGCGATTCCTACAGAATTTACTGGCTGCGTAACTCAGTATTATAGATTGCACTGTTGTGGAGTGGAACTTTAAGCTGGAACCTCTGTGTCAGTGTCCCTGGATCTGTTACCACTGCTGACTCCATTCAAGGGACTGCATTATCAGTGTTGTCTTCTAAAGAAACTCTTTTCCAGGGCTGCTTTTGGTGAGGCTGCTGGTGAGAAGAGCCAGCTAATTGGTGCAAAGTAGGCAGGATGTTTGTAAAAATCTTTACTTTTGACAGTTCAGGGATCCTGTCTTATATCTGGCTACTGTACTGTGGGATATTCATTGAGACCATGAAAGACTCTGTTAAAAAAAAATAATCCTCTAACTGCATTTGCTTGTCTGTTACTCTGTCTATAGAACAGCTGAGTATGACCAAAACATGTAGATAAAACTCAAGCTAGCTTTTCCTTGTTAGTGTTAGAATTGAAGGTATGTAAACAGGAAACCTAACAGGCTTCCAAGGTGTCCTACATTGTATTCACTGACTGAAAGGTGAACTATTGTAGCTGTGTTGCTGCTGCCATTATAGCTGTAATAAAGCCAACTTACTATTTTGACTGTGTATGTGATCGCTGTTCTTGAAAAGCCTGTCTATAAAGCCTATAGAATCATTAAGGTTGGAAAAAAACTCTAAGATTATCAAGTCCAACCATCAACCCAACACTACCCTGACCACTAAACTATGTCCTAAAGTACCACACCTAGACATTGTTTGAACACCTCCAGGGATGGTGACTCAGCCACTTCCCAGGCAGCCTGTTAAAATGCATTACCACTCTTTCAGTATAGATTTTTTATCCTAATAGCCAATCTAAACCTCTCCTGGCAGAACTTGAGCCCATTTCTTCTCATCCTATCACTACTGAAAGATCAACACCTTCCTTACTACAGCCTCCTTTCAGGGAGTTGTAGAGGGCAATAAACAATCTGAGACACCTCCAAGGCAATAGGCATCCATGAAAAATCAGATCAGCCGTCCCTTCATCATTCCCAGTATCACAACAACGTAGAGAGTAAAGCCTGTAATGTCTTTCATGTGATGCACGCATAACATGCACCTGTTGTAAAGGGTGATAAACAATCAGCTGATCCTCGTAAGACATGTTATCCAGACCCTTCACCACCTTTGTTGCCCTTCTCTGGACCCACCTGAGCACCTCAGTGTCTTTCTTATACTGCTCTGCCCAAAAACTAAGCACAGTACCAGAAGTGCAGCCTTACTGGTACTGAGTACAGGGTTATGATCACTTCCCTACTCCTGCTGGACACACTGGTTTTGATACAGGCCATGATGCCATTTGCCTTCTTGGTCACCTGTGCAGATTGATGGCTCATGTTCAGCTGACTGTCCACCAGCACCCCCAGATCTCTTTGTCACGCAGCTTTCCAGCCACTCCTCCTCAAGCCTGCAGCATTTTCTGGGGTTGCTGTGACCCAGTGTAGGACCCAGCACTTGGCCCTGTTAGACCTTATACACTTAACCTCAGCCCATCAATTCTACCCATCCAGATCCCTCTGCAGAGCCTTCCTCCCCTTGAGCAGATTAAAATTCCTATTCCGTTTGGTGTCATCTGCAAATTTACTGAGGATGCACTCAATCCCCTCATCCAGATCACTGATAAAGATATTAAACATCACTGGCCCCAAACCTGAGCCCTGGGGAACACCGTTTGTGACCAACAACCAGCTGGATTTAACTCCATTTACTACAATTCTATGGGCTCAGCCATCCATCCCATTTTTAAACCAGTGAAGAGTATATGTGTCTAAGGCATAAGCTGCCAGCTTCTCTAGCAGAATGCTGTGAGAGATGGTGTCATAAGGCTTTACTAAAGTCCAGGTAGACAACATCCACAGTCTTTCCCTTATCCACTAGGCAGATCACTTGGTCATAGAAGGAGATCAGATTCATGCACCCATGTTGGCTGGGCCTGATACCCTGGTTGTCCTGTGTGTCATGTGAACACATCCAAGATGAACTACTCCATAATCTTCCCCAGCATCAAGTTCAGGCTCAGAGGCCTGTAGTTGCCCAGATCCATCCTTCTGGCCCTTTTGTAGATGGGCATCACATTGACAAGCTTCCAGTCATCTTGGACCTCCTGTTAACCAGGATTGCTGATAAATGTTGGAAAGTGGCTCAGCAAGCATCTCTGTAAGCTCCCTCAGCACTCCTAGCTGGATCCTATCTAGTCCCATAGATTTGTGAGTGTCCAGGTGGCATAGCAGGTTGTTAACTGCTTCCTCCTGGATTAGGGGGTGTTTATTCTGCTCCCCTTCCCTGTTTTCCAGCTCAGGGGGCTGAATACCCCGATGATAACTGGTGTGACAAAGACTGAGGCAAGAAGGCATTAAGTACCTCAGCCTTTTCCTCATCCTTGGTGGCAGTTTTCGTCCATCCTCCCCCACCCAAATAAAGGGTGAAGGTTCTCCTTGGCTCTCTTTTTGTTCTTAATATATTTGTAAAAACCTTTTTTATTATTTCTTACAACAGTGGCTAGATTGAGTTCTAGAGGACTTTTGCTTTTCTGATGTTCTCTCTGCACGAAGGCTTATGTTTCCTTTTTGTTAGTTGGTGGGGACGCAGCTATTATTTTGTTAACCACATCTGTTGGGACCTTTTGCCACCCATACTGCCATCTGATTCTCCAAAATTCAATCTCTCATTCAGGTCCCTTGACCTTGCTTCTTTTTATGGCAAAACCAGTGTCTAAAAGAATTTCAGTGATTTTTTCACCTTTCTCAAAAACCTCTTTGGCTGTATTACCCCATATAGTGATGTCATCAATGTATTGCAGGTGTTCTGGAGCTCCACCTTTCTCCAGTGCAGTATGGATCAGTCCGTGGCAAATGGTAGAGCTGTGTTTCCACCCCTGGGGCAGTCAATTCCAGGTGTATTGGACACCTTTCAAGGTGAAAGCAAATTGAGGCATACACTCTGGTATTATAGGAATAGAAGAAAAAAAAAGCATTAGCAATGTCAGTAGTAGCATACCACTTTGCTGCCTTTGACTCCAGTTTGTACTAGAATTCTAATAAGTCTAGTATGTCAGTGCTCATCACTGGTGTAACCCCATTCAGTCCAAAACAGTCCACTGTTAATCTCCATTCCCCATTAGGTTTTCACACTGACCATATGGGACTGTTAAAGGGTGAGCAAGTTTTGCTAACCACCCTTTGACCTTCTAGTTGATGGGTCAGCTTCTGGATAGGAGCTACAGAGTCTAGGCTGGTGTGATATGAGTGTCAATACACTGTTTCAGTAGCAGTTGCCACCTTTTGATCCTCAACTCTTGTCTTCCCCACAGCAGCAGCAGACTCCTCTGTAAGTTTAGGCAGGAGTTAGCTGTTCCTTGTCCTCAGTCTCTACAGCTGCTATACCAAAGACCCATTGATACCCTTTTGGGTCCTTATAATAAATACCCTTTCTTCAGGAAGTCTATGCCAAGGATGCATGGGGCATCTGGACCAGTCACTATATGGTGACTTTCCTGCTTATTCCCAGTTAAGCTCTCTTCAGGCTCCAATACAGTTAGTACCAGACTGATACTGGAGACCAGAGACACTGTCTTCATGCTAGTGTATTCTCCTCGCCACTTCAGTCACAGTTGGTACCTCACCATCTGTTCCCCAGATCATTGGTGACAATGTGTGGGAATACACTGATAGGGCACTCTTCACAAACTTATGCAACATGGGTCACTGGCATGGTATGGCATCAGGGTTAACTACTCACCTGTCATCATAAATCATCTGTCACACAACTTATTCTCTTAGGTGCTTAATACTTTTTCCATGGTGGTCCATTTGCTCGGTCAGCATTCAGTATCCTCCTTAAAGGGGTACCAGGATTTTACATCTGACAAGAGTCACCTCCAGAGACTGATAGCATTGTTCTTTCTTGCAAGTCCAGGGATGCCAGCTGTCTGGCTTCTCCACCATCCAATTTGATGGACTTGGCCCCGTTATCCCAGCATTAGAGCAGCCAGGTGGTCAGTCGCTTACTTTCATGATGGCTATAGTTCTTAGATTTTGCAGCTACTTCATAAATAAAGGTTTGGTGGTAACTTCTGTGTCTGATGACTCCACATCTCATGGTTTTGCCTTAGAAGGACACCCTTCATCATCATCTGACCACACTGGGAGATCTGTTTGTGTTAGTTGTTTCTTTCCAGCTGCAGGGACATCACACTTCACATCTGGTTCCAACTCATAGAATCATTAGGGTTGGAAAGGACCTCTAGGATCATCAAGTCCAACCTTCATCCTAATATCTGTCTATCCATTAGACCATATCCTCAAGTGCTACATCCCCTTGTTTTCTAAACACCTTCAGGGATGATGACTCCACTACCTCCCTGGGCAGCCTGTTCCAGTGCGTAATCACTCTCTCAGCAAAGAATTTCTTCCTAGTATCTAATCTAAACCTCCCCTGATGCAACCTGAGGCCATTTCCTCTCGTTTTATCATTAGTAACTTGGGAGAAGAGACCAAC
>JAAGNO010024085.1:5594-17436 GCA_033439905.1 Ceryle rudis
CAACCCGCCTGGACCCTGCGCTGCTGGGCCCCCTGCTCTGGGTGCCCCTGCTGGATGGAGCAGGGGGGTGGCCCCAGCTGATGTCCAGAGGTTCCTTCCTATCCCTACTGTTCTGTCATTCTGCTTTGTGATATTTGTTGTAATGGGTGAGGGCTGGATACTGTTTGTGGATAGTCTCTTGAGGAGGAATAACATTAACTGGAGCTAATGAGAGTGAAGGAATGAACTTAACTGACAGCCAGAAATCAGCCTTTGGACTGAGTCTGAGCCACTGTGGTGGTTTCCTTTGTTTGTTTGTTTGTTTTGTCTTGTTTTATCCGTGTATGTCACGAAATTATTTCTAGTCAATACAGGAATCCAATCTCTTTTGGCTGATCTTTCACGCAGCAGAAACACTTGCAGAGGAGTTTGAAGGTGGTCCACTAACAATTGATATGTCTGACAAGAGCTATTCCAGCGGCGAGAAGGCCACGCAGGTTCAGTAGGCAGCTCCTACACTCCTTCAATCTACTGTCAGGCTGCTTTCCATCTAAAACCAATGCACCATGTTGCTTTGCTTCCTACGAGACAAATTCCTGACAGCTTGTCTGCAGTGCAGGGTGGATCCCTTCTTACTTTGTTTTCTCTCCTTAGAAGTTTCGGGATGCATCTGGTGAGCTGTCAAGAGAAAAAGAAAGTTTGAAGTGGGAGGACTCAGGTTGGTTAGTCTCGATAACATGGAAGAGCTGTTTAAAAGCAGAAAGGGGTGTTGCCAAAGTTGTCATTTTGTTTCAAAGATAAACACTGAGGCTTTTGGGGATACTTTTTGCATCAGAACTACCTTCTATTTCTCCGTTTCTGTATCATGACAGACTATGGTAAGGTGCTTTTATATACGTTCCTGAATTCATCACTAACTCTTAAATCCTGTCTTTGATCACAGGGGAATTTGTACTGTAGCTACTATGAGCTGAGGACTCACAAACTAGTGACCCAAGAGAGACAAGAAAATTCATTTCATTGATTTGAAAGTGTAGATGCAACTTCAGTTTAAAAAAAGTGTCCCTGAAAGTTGTTTACTTTCCTTATACCTAAGAACATAGACACAGACCATCCTTGTAAGAATTTGACAAATGCTGACTTGAATCTTACTACTGCTGTAGCTCGTGTAGTTAAATAGCATTGGGGACTTTTTTTTAATGAAACTGAACTTGCAGGAACAAATTCAAAACTGCAGCACAGTCTCTTTGAGATTGGAAACAACTGAACTTAAAGCTGAGCAGCAATGGGCTGTCCGCATCCTAATCTTGATGCGGAGTTACTTTTGAGAGACTGTCTTAAGTTGTTGTGATGATGAACAGAGTCAGTGAAGCTTTGGTCTTGGATGAAAGCATCCCTTTTCTCGTGAGCTGGCTGTTTGCGTTCCCCATATGCTTCTTACCTGTCCAGGATTTGCAGAATGTACCTTCACTGCTTAATTTGAAGGGAAGAGAAGTGCTGAGGACTTGATCTTTGTCACTGTTTACTGTACGGTCTTACAGTTGGAGAGGAGCTGATACCATGTGAAGGCATAAGAAACGGTTATGTTCAGAAGTTTCAGGTGTGGTCTGTGACTATGAGCTCTTAACTCTGCTTCAGCGAGCTTCTCGTTGTCTGACCATCCACCTTGTCCTAGGCTCTGTCACCTTCCTGCTTTCTGCCCTATGGACACTCTAGAGAGGTGGTTGATCAAACACAGATGCCTCACTTAGCTCAGAAAAGTAGACAATGAGATTGTATTTTCCTTTTTTTACAAGCTTTCTTTAAAATACCTGTTGCAGCCTCCTTTGCTATGTTCCTAAGGACTTTCCTGGGTTAAAAACAATTGTATGGCAACTCTAGTGAAGCTGCAGAAAAAGCTGCTGTTCTGGGTGTGGTTAGTTTTTCTCCCTTTTCTATATTTGTGGGGTTTTGTTTTTTTTTTTTTTTCTTTAAGGAGCAGCTGAAATTAGGAGCAAATAAGCATATGTGAGCTTGGGTTGGAAAAGAGAATGGGAAGAATCTGGACAAGAAGCTTTTTATGGTTAGAGCAGGGGGCCAAGAAATGAAACGAAGATGGAGATAGAGTAGCTTTGCAGCCACCTGTGTAGCACTAGGCAGTCTAGTTGCCTGCCTCTGCAAGGGAGGAGACTCGTTGGTGAAGTCTTATCCTGCCCTGTAAGTGCGATGCCAGACCCTAAAATGAAGTTGCCCGCTCTTCTGCGGCAGTGGTAATTCCAGTGGTGGTTTGTGCTTGTGTAGCTGGTAGGTGCTGCCAAGTACCTCATGTGAAAGAACAGGTCTTCTCTGAAACACCTTTATTCTCTTTCCAGATATGTTAGGCAGCACTGTCAGAAAAAAGCCTAAATTTTCCAGCTGGGAAACAAGTCATCCATCCTCTGACGCTCCCTTTAATCCAAGGAAACCTTTTGATTCAGTAGAGAAGGAAGCAAAGACCCAAACAGGTAAAGTCAGGTTGGCAATTAAGGTGAAGTGATTAAATGCTTTCAGATCTTCTTTTTTTGATGGTGGAAATCATAGTCATGTAGAAGTTGGACAAGAGGTATCTGTAGGGGGAGGGTATCTTCTCCACAGTGTAGCAGGTGGTGTGAACTGTGGTACTGCCCTTGGATAACCACGTATATAGAGGTGTGAACATAGAAATTTGGGTCCACTAACCACAGTCCTCTCGGGGAAACCCCTCAAGGATGTCTGCACTTTCTAGTCTTTCTGAACCGTGATTGTCCAGAGCTATTTATAAAAAAAACCCAAAAAACAAACTGTGAAAAGCCTGCAAAGTAACCGCAAAACACTTGTAACTCCAAACAAGAGGTTAAGCTTTCCTTGCAATCAATAAGTAGAAGACAGAAAAACAATGGCCTGACTTTTTTTTTTTTTCCCCTGCCTTGTGCTGTGACCTCAATATCTGTAAATGTGTCATTCTTTGGTTAGTATCCTGCCTCTTCTTCCATGCTGCTTTCTGACAAGTCTCTCTCAATACATTTTGGGCTGGTTTCCCTCCTACTTGTGGGCTTTAGAAGAGCAAAACTCACATTCCAGCTCTTCTCGTTTCCTTCACATCAGCAATGAACCCTTCAGCAGCAGGAGGGCTTGCATTCCACTAAGCCCTCCAGCACAGTACTAACTGGGCATGTGCTTTCTCCTAGGTCAGGAGATGGACAATAGTGTGGATGATGCATTGTTTTCCAAGATGCTGCATGAAGACTTAAGTAGTTCTGGGGTGATTACTGCATTTGAAAGCTTTACTAGCCAGCTAAAGAAACTGTTCTGGGTAATGTGCACTCTTAAGATGTGCGTCGTGTGTGACGCTTTCTCATAGTACGTGAAATTTACCCGTTTTCAGGGGAGCAAATGTCCCACCTGTATTTTGTGAGCAGGGTGTTGGCTGCAGTGTCTGTTAGCCTGGAGCTCTTACAAGTATCCTGCACAACCTATAACCCCTGAGAAGCATTACACAAAAGGAGTAAAGCAAGTTTTGATTAGTTTGGGTTTGGTTTTTTTGCCTTGCTTACGTATTGGAACATCAGATGTGGTAAGGCATTTCAAATACCCTCCTCAGAGGGAGGGGACTAAAGCTTTTTGAAAGGTAACTCGGCGTAGTGACGGTGTACTTATACTGGAGCCGTGGGTCTTCGCCCTCATGGGCACGTATCAAAAATACAGAAACTCCCTTTTGAAGCACAGAACAGTTTCACTGGGATGTGAGACTATGCAACTCTTTCATAGTGAAAAGCAGGAAGCAATACAGGCTGCAGCTATTGACTTACGTTGTATACAGACCCATAAGGACACGCTTGTGGCTTTGAATTTAATGACATGTGAAGGTGTTGGTTGCACAACTTGTAGTATACAAACTCTGTGTTTTTTATTCCCTCAACTGTATAGATGTACTGGAGATGCAGTGCAAGCAACCAACCGCTCCTGTTGATTTAGCTAAAACAAGTAATGTGGGCATTAAACCAAGTTTAATACGAGGGCAGTATTGGACCCATCACAAAATCTTCTTGTGTTTAAAAGCTTTGAACAGACCAGATGCAGCAGAGCAGACGTATCAGATCAGCGCTTTGTATCTTGCAACCATGACTTATTTTCTGAGCTGGTGCTAGGCGTTCACAGTAAACTTTTGGCACTAAGCCCTTGAATGAAGGTTGGAAGTGGTTGCATTTACAAATCTGTTACGACTAACAGGTGTGCAGTTTGTGTTAGCGCTGACCTGAAGCAATGCGACCAGAGACCTGTTTTTGTGCGGTGAAGTGTGTTGGCATATGGGTGAAGCTCACCTCTTTACTGGCTGGATAACATGACCCTGATGTGAAGTTGCATGGGTGGGTTATGTAGGGGTTTGTTCGTGTAACTGGTGTGGCTGAACAAAATCAGTTTGTATTTGCAGTACCCTGCTTATGCGTCACCTCACTTCAGTCTAAATTTGACTTTAGTTTCAGCTGAGCTGAACAGCAGCCTGGGGAGGGATTTGTGTTCCAGGGAGAGCTTTTGCAAACCAGACTGCTAGGTGTTTGGCTTGGGCCATTGCTCATCCCTAATGGTGTGTCCTGTGGCTAGTCCCGGTACAAAAAGATGGAGGTCAGTGCACAGAACTCCTTGAGGACTTCGGAGAAGAACGTGACTGCCCTGCTGAGCCAGATACACGAGTGCAGGTAAGTTGTCTGCTGCTGGCTGAGAGACGCTTCAGCTTTGCATAAATTTTACTATGAACACGAATGCCACTTTGTGAGTGAACCCGACTCTATACTGCACTTACTATGGTTTGTAAGGCAAAATAGTTCTTGTGTGTCTTGCTTTTCTGTAAGAACAGCTTCAGAAGTGTAGCTGTGATGTATCCTGCCTTTCCTGTAAAGGGAGAGTGGATGGGTTAATTAATGCAAAGCAATCTTGAGTTAGGAGCAGCTGATGGAGTCCTTAGACTGTTGTCTTATTGTCATCAATGTTCAGAAATACGTTTTAAAATCCTCTTGTTATATTTAGCAGCTTCTGTACAGTTTTGTACAGTTTAAAGGAAGAAGCCAGACTCTGATTTGCTTAAGGAAGCAGGGGAGAATAAAAGTAGGGGGCCTATTGTAGACCCATTTCTGTACATTGTTTCCATGTGCCCGCTAGTGAATGTTACAGACGCTCACCAGGTAGGGCTTTAAGAAGGTTCTTTTGCTTTACAGGTGGTCAAAAAAAACTTAGTTAAGTTTCCAGAGCTGCTGACATGTGTGGTGCCAACTAAGTTACTTGGAGGCAACCAGAGCTGCAGGATACTGGGGACAGAGCTGGGCCAAATCTGTCCTACCCTGGGAGGGTAGTATCTAAAGTCACCAGCACATGATGGCTTGGTATCCCATGGCCAGGGGAAAGAAAGGTGGCAAACCAAAGCGAAGAGGGGTGCTGCTGGTTAAGGTTTAGAAATCACTGGCAGCACCATATGTGTGTATCAAACCTATCGGGTTATTTGAGCTAAGATGCTGTTTTCAGCTTGGGAAACCTCTGCTGAAATCCCTGGACATGGGAAGAGTATGCAGGCAGCTATTGCACTGGGAACCCTGTTGTCTTCTGTATCCTGGACCTGATGCAGCTATTCATGTGCTCTGTGATGTCCCTGAGAACAAATCTACCCCATGTAGTTTAGCAAGGGTGTTTGATTCTGCCTGAAGGCAGCTTTGGTGCTGAAGGGGTTGTCATCTGCTTTGTGCTACTGCACATTAAAATGCCAAACTTGTTTCTGTTCTCCATCACTAGGTTAAGTAAGCTGGAGGCCTTCCAGAAGATTGTTGTTGAAGAGCTTGCCAGTCTTGAGAAGGAAACTCAGGTCTTGTCAAACATGGAAAAGGATGCAGTGGTGCGTAGGAGTTCTCATGTGCTAGCCCCCAGAGCTGGCCCTCCTGAGTAACAGGAGTTTTCTTTGCGGCTTTTTTTAGGACTTCTGGAATGCACAGTTATTCAAACTGAATTCTTTCTGTAACCAGCAAAAACAAAGGTACGTCTTGTGGGCTTACAAGCCCTCTGATGGTCAAAGAGGGCACTAGTTAGAATGGCAGTACCCTCACTGGCAATTCAGGCACTATCCTGTATCCACTGGGGCATCTCCACTTGGTGTCCGCTGATGGAACCTTTGTAGCCTTGAGGGTTCTTGAATTGGGACTAGGGTGGAATGAGAGACTCTGCCTGGGAAGGTGTGCAGGAGAGGCACGTACCTCCAGACCTGCACCAGGATCTGAAACAAAGCACATCCCCTGGTCAATCTGTATCTGTGGGTCAGAGGGGGTGGGAGGAGGAGATCCTTTCCCATATAGAAGATACATTGGTACAAACGCTGGACACAAAGCTGCAAAAAGGAGAATCTTCAGGTTAATTTTTCTTGGTGAATATCTCTGAGTTTCATCAACGAGTGCTAACACTTCACGAACTAGCCACGCTTTCTTTTCTTCCAGAATTCAGTCTGTTGACTCAGCCCTGGGTGAAACAACCAGGAGTTTTGCTGACAGTATCCAGGATACAACGGTACGTGCAGTAGAGTAGCTCTGCATGGGTGGTGGACTTTGGTGTGGTCTTGACTGATAAGTATTCGAAGTGTCAAGACCAAACTTTTCCAGAGGGAAAAGCTTCCATTGTGAGCACTGAGTTGCTTGTGGGCTTCTCCCTTACCACAGGTGCTCCTGCTGAAGGACACTTTTAAAGAGGGACACGGCTGAGGAAGGAGCAACCACATTATGGGAGCTGCTTATCCTGCAGCGCTTGTTCCAGGCTGGGTGCTTGAGAACTAAAAGTGGAGTCTACATGTGTTTCTAGGACCTTTGCAGTTTCTTAACTTGTGCAATATAAATATTTACACAAACTTTTACAATGTGGTTTTTTTTTTGTTGCCTTTTATCCTTCCCTGCAGCACGAACACCCAACGAAGGCGGCCGTAGAAAACGACGTGTTTGTTATTCCTTCTGACTAGCAAACCCCTGAATTCTTAGAGCTCTTAACATTTGAGCACCTTATGCATCATAGATGGTCCCATGAAGGATGTTCATCTGTTTCAAATAGAAAGGAAAAAAAAAGGGAGGAAAATAATCTTGATATTGAGCCTTTATTTTTTTTCTCTTAAAAAGGATATCCACTGAGTGGTCCAGTTTTGACTCCTGTGTTGATAAGTCTTCTGGAAATTGCAAAATGGCTCCATTAAATACCAGAGAAGTAGAAAATGAAGTAAATACCATGATTTAGCCACCAAACTGATGCTTTCTCTGAGTATTCTGCTAATACCTTTATCAAATGTAGAAGCATTTAATGAATGATTTGAAGTAAAATACTGTTTGCACAGGGCAACAATCTCCTTGTTTCTTTTGAATGGCTGCACTGTGCGTGCCTGTGGAAGGGCACTTGAGACTGGCCTACCCTGCATGGGGTGTTTTGGGGGTGGCCTTTCTCGTGTGCATCCCAGCACTTTGAGCTTGAAACCAGAGCCACTCCCCTGTGGGTTGCAGATGTAAAAGCACAGAGGGATGTACTGGATTTTGGCTGGATATCTGATGGCAAACTGGAGATCGTAAAGGGCCAGAAAATGAGAAGTAAGAAATGAGAGAAAATGGCAAGTAAAGGTGAAGAGATTATTTTTTTTAAAACCAGTGACTATTGGCTTCTAAGAGGTTTCAAAGTGCAGTGTTAGGAGTAGATAAAGTAGCATCAAAGGTCTCTTGAAAGCAAGCATCAGATAAACCAAGCTATTTAATATCCTCATCTGCCCTGACAGAGTTCCCTGAATCACAGTTGCTCTCCACAAACTGCCTCTACTGCTGCGGCAGACTTCACCCGTGCTGCTGCATCTTAATGAGTTTGTGGGAACGTGGCATGTTTCCAGGCCCTGTCTTTCTACCTCCTTATAAAACTGACCTCAGATTGCTGGGTGGGTTGGAGCGGAGGGAAGCATTCCCTGCACGTGATATATCTTCATGACAAAAGCCCCCTTCTGCCAGGCTTTATTTCACCATTGAATGTCTTCTGTTGGGCTGAAACTGTTCCTTCTTGAAAAGCTGTATAGGGTAGTACAAGAAGAAGCTGATGCTGCCATCACATAATCATTTTCCAGACATTATGCTTATTCCTTTAGCTTAAGTAGTCCTGACTGGAGCTGGCATGGGTCAGCCTCAGCCCTGAGAAGGGGTGATTGGCTCTTTCCTTCTGGGCTGGTGTAGAAGAAAGCACCTTTTCATCCCTACCCTTCCCAAAGCTTCAGGTCCACTAGTCTGCTCTCCCCTATACACAATGTGAAGGGCTGAAGCTGCACTTTCGCATCAACTACCTTGCACTTACTGCTTTGAGGGCTCTCCCTGGTGACCCCACTGCTCTGCATCCTCCTGCTGCTCTTCAGCATCTTTCTAGCTGCCATGTGAATCCAGTCTCACAGTGCTCGGCCGAAGTTGGCTATATCTTTTGGGAGATGAAGCTGTAGCCTCTGTGAGCATCCATCTCCTTTGGGGTGGATGTTGCCTTGGCTGGTTTAGCCTTGCTCATCTGCATCTCCAAGGAGCTTCCTGCCCAAAAGGAAGGTTTAAAGTAAGAAATGGGTGAGATGTGATAACTCTGGTTTAAGGTTTCTTTTGGATAAACAAAACAAATCCACAACTTTTTTTCAAGCTACAACAATAATGGTTGGGTTTTTTTTTATTTCCGAGATGTTTGATGTCCTCATTGCTCTCTAAGAGCTGCTAATTGTTTAAGCTTTGCCAACACCATGCAGTAGATGCATAGCACATTCTCTGTCTACATTTCCCCACCCTTCATGTGTTGGTTGAACACTCCCTTGGTGTTTCCTGTGACCAGTAAAAAAATTAGGAACACACTTCATCCAAGCATCTTTACTAGATAATTTACATAAACTAGACCCGTCCCTGCTGTACCTCATACGGTTCAATCCCCGTGTAACCTGTCACTACAAAGCTTACAAGGTGAGCGTTGAGCACTTGGGAGGGTGCTGATAAAGGAGAAATCAGGATCTCTTATTAAACATTATCATAATAATATTATATGCACCTACGCTTGCTAGGACATGCTGGAAGTTTTGGTCTTTCCATCTGTAGCCAGTAGCAGTTGTGTCTGGAGACGGCATTTGGGGCAAGAATGACTTTTCCTGATCTTGGACAGCCCATCTCCTATCCCTTCCTTCACTGCTGGGGTCAGTTAAGCATGTTTGAGCTGAAGACCCCTGAAGGTCTTAAGTCCATTTGGCTTCTGTCGATAATAACTTGGCCACACAGACCTGTAACTGGATTGCTCTAACATTTCCTTTTGGAAGGTAAGTAGTTGACCTTGGCAGGTTTCTTTTGCCGGTTCACAGTTTTAAGTGTTATTTATTCATCTAGTTCTTTTATTTTCTTCCTTTCAGTACAAATAAAGCTCAGTTTTCACCTGTTCCTCTGAGCCAGAACAACAAAGAGGAGACATGGGTGCTGAAGTGCGAAAGCCACGCATCAGTAGGCAGAAAAAGAAATGGGAAATACAAAGTTCAGGTTGAGGACAACAGCTTCATGTGCTCTAAGCTCTTAAGCAGGTTAATATTAAAACCTGTTGTAACCCCTGCTATCTTTATGCCATATCTCTCTCAGGGGCTGAGGATATGCAAGTGCTTGTCTACCTGCATGTCCTCTATCAGTGTGGTGGTCCATCCAAGGTCTAGAGGGCTCCTAAAGATAAGGCTACGTGAAGGCTGCCCAGCGCCAGCAGAAGGGCTTTCCTCTGTGGCTGGAAACAGGCAGGGTGACCCAGAGACACTCTGTCTGTTTGCCCTGGCCTGGGGTTGTCTTGCCCTGCTCTCGGGAAGGTGTGCTGATTGGGCTGGAGCGTGCCGAGATATGCAAAGACTGGTGCTTATTTGGCTCCTGCTTTTATTTACAAGGGTACTCAGTGTTGCTGGACTTGGGCTTCATGCTGGATATTTGTGGCTGATATGCAAAGTTGGAGAACAAAAGCAGCCTCAAATAATTCCCAGCAATGTGATGCTGTAAAGAGGAGTGGAAAAAGACCGATAGTAAAATTTGTTTATTTACAGTGTTATGCATTACAGGAAAATCAGTTTAAAAAGTCAATGCTTCTTTCTTCAAAGTTGCAGCATTTTGAAGATGTTAAGACAGCTCTGAAGAATTTTAAACATACCTGATTCCAGCCTTTCTGGCTGGTCTGGATTTGCAAGGTGAGACCATCTTGGTTTCTTCCTTTTATTTCCTTTTATTTTTTTTTTCCCCCCCCAGCCCTTTGAGTTTCAAGTAAGGCATTTATTTCTTTCTTTTAGTTTTGAATGAGGTTTCAACAAAACAAAAGACAATATCTGTGGGTTTAGTTGCCATAGTAAACCTTAAAGCACACTGACGCCATCCGCCTCGATGGTCAAATGCATGCTCTGCCTTCAAAAGGTTACGGACTCCACTCAGCCTCAAATCCACACTGGGCCACGCAACTATTTTGTTGCCTGCCTTACACGACTGCTTCAATGTGTTGTGTTCTATCTTGTTCTCTCTTCCCCCTCCCTCTGCCTTTGTTCCTGTTTCCAGTATCAAGCTGACATCTGCAGGCTTCTGAACCTCTCTCCCTTTCCTTGGGGCCACCTACAAGAACTTGAGTCAAACCTGCTACTGTCTTGCAGCTTGAGAGTTTTACAGTGCCAGCCAGCACGGGTGAGGCTGCACTGTGAATGCTGGGGTCAGTTTTGGGCTCCTCAGTACAAGAAAGACATTGAGGTGCTGGAGTGTGTCCAGAGAAGGGCAACAGAGCTGGGGAAGGGTCTGGAGAACACACCACACTGGAAGAGACCAGAATTAGTTCACTGTTTAAAAAAACACCACCAACAACAACAAAAAACAACCCCCAAAAAAGACCATGTCCACTTTTAGTATAGAATTTGAAGGGGACTAAATAAGAAAAGGGTGAGGGCAGATCCCCAAAGCTCCCCTTGTGTATTCTTCATTTCTAACCAGTTAGGTGGGAGGTAGAGCAGCTAAGTGAAGCAGAGAAGATGGTGACTGGCTGTTGAGGGCCACACTGTTACAGCTGCAGGCAGCAAATACCTCCTCGCTTTCTCAACAGGGGATTATGCCCCAGTTCCCCCTGCTTCCCCTGGCAGATACCAGTCTGAATAAGGCCCACCTAGGGCAGAAATTCCTGTATAAGGTGCTTTGCTCACTGCTGAATTCACTTCTAAGATTTTCTGTCTTCTAGTCTATTCCGATGTGGCATGTCAGTTGGCTTCAGATGAGCCGTGTTTGTGTAGGGTTAACTTTGTGTCTATTTACACTCAAAGGATTTAACTTCATTAAGTTGCTGAGCTCCTACTTCTTTCAAAATCCCTTTCCTCAGGACTCCTCTTAATTGAGCACATCCAAAGTGACTTGGTTTTGCTGTGACTAGAGCTCATAAACCCATAATCATCTTGTGATATCTTGTATTCTAAATACTATACTGGGCAGCCCCAGGTGCTACCAGTCCAGCCCCTGAAATACCAAGCCCTTGCCAGTGTTCGAGTCTGGTCACGTGCATGTGAAGCGAGCATGGTGCGCGTCTGTCTGCAGGCTAGGGGATCGTGGACCTTGGCTCTGCCCGCTGATGTCATTCCCCAGGGCTTCCAAGGGACTAAAGGGATGGTTGCACCTCACTGGTGTCCATGGTGGGAAGTGAGCTTTGGGGAAAGGCTGGGGAGAAGCAGAGAGGGGTATGGGGAGGGAAAAGGTGATTCTTGCCACCCCCCCCCCAACGGTCTCCACGTACACAACACAGTAGACACACGACGCCCCAACCTACGTCCTCAGACTCACTCTCCCGCCTCAAACTCAAGACAGGCTCGACACAC